>JAOTOL010000766.1:0-122328 GCA_034440575.1 Imbricaverruca yamaguchii | reverse complement strand
AGATATTTGGTTAAAAAATCCTGATAGAATATCAATAAGGCCTAGGTAATCTCTACAATTGCAATGGCTTGGGCACAAATAATCTAAATCGCCTTGTCCGTCTCTTTTGTTCTAGTTGGAGCTGGGAGTCACAGGCCCATATTCTAACCAGGATTAGATATGTCTAGTTTGATTTAGCTTCACTACCTTAATCCAACACACAAAGAAAACACGAACTTATTACTCTACCCCCTTAACAGAAACACAATCCACGTGGCCGTGTGCGCCACCCGTCTGTAAAGCGTCCACGTGGCCACACCACTTTCGATAATTCCATGAGCCCAGAATGTCTGCGATAAATCGCATATACCCAGCTTCAACGACCTAAACTTCATTACATTTCTACCCTTACAATAGAACAAATTCTACCACCGCCAACCACCGCCAACCTTCTCCTCACCCGGTCTTCCCTCGTCACAGGAGTGCAGAGCAAAAACACGTCCGGAGTTGTTCTGGCTATGAGAACAGCAATATGTGAACACAGCTGCGTCTACCATATGTTTGGTGCATGCAATACGTACCACGTACACCACCACGTACCACTCGGACAACAGGGCGAGATGTTCAGTTAGGCTGTGAGATACTCATGGGGGTTGACTTCTTCGGGTACAGATTATGGATATAGGAGTTGATGCGTATTGGGGGGCCAGCTGGTACGAGAGTGATGGCTCCTCGGTCGGCAACGGCACCCACTGGCGGATGCAGCTTAGACTTCTCCTTGAGCAGGGCGATGATGTCGTCGTCGGCCATCCTGATGAGCCGGTGTCGACTGAGCACGCCGCTGTTGTGTGAGGTGTGCAGACTGTGACCGTACTTGCAGCTCTCCATGTTGCAGACGCCCAGTACGAACTGCCTGCAACAGCCCGAGAACGACACGACGAGATCCAGGGAGGTCCAAGATTCGGCAAAGAAGACCAACCGGTATCGGCACAAGCAGCGAGGCTCGAAGACAGCAATATCCAAGAGCTACAGGCACCCTAGACGAGCGCTCCTCCGCCTCCAGAAGGAAAGCCTCTCACACCAAATTCCTCATTTCTATGTATCTTCCAGCTAACGTTTTCCCGGGTAGAAGCCGAACTGTGACGAGCCCGCTGTCCCGGGCCATTGCGGCCGGGGCAGCGACTAGAGGGCGAAATCTCGGTCCACGGGTGCAACTAAGTGGGCATTTTTGCTCAGTAATGAGAGACACTTGCGGGTGGGGCGTGACCGACTCTGACAGACCATGACACCAGTAATGAGAGACACTTGCGGGTGGGGCGGGACCGACCCGGACAGACCACAGACCGGACACCCACACCGGCGCCTATCGCCCGGACCACAAAAAGCGCCTACTTAGCCGGCACTTGCACATTGTCAGAACACAGCATCACACGAGAGTCGACCGTCACTCCCTCGCGCGGACACTCCGCCACATTCTCCAACCACCACACTTCACCACCAACAGGCACACCACCCACACTGTAGTTCAGACATAGAACAGTGCTGACACACAAACACTACTGGACGCACACGTTGAACAGCCGGCGCTGCATTTTCACACCACAACGCGCACTGAACACCAGCCAGGGCTAGATTTCCGACCTGGGTCTGTATAATGTGCCAATCGGCAGTGCCGCTACACTGCTTGACGCTGCAGGCCTCCTCGACACGACAGTCATGATAGACAGCATTAGACGGGAGGAACGGTGAACACACAGCATTTCAGTGATTTCGGTTGACTTTCTGCGGCTGTCATCACACATACACATGCATGACAAGCCACACGAGATGCGTCTCCAAGCGCTTCCACCACTACGGTGTCGTCGATGTCTTCGTAGCGGCCATCGCGAACGCGCTTGCGCGTCGCCATAATCATCTGAGTTGATGCAGCCGGTGTGCAACAGGCCAAGCTGCGGTCGTCCGCCGTTCCTACAGCTACCAACCGTTGCCACATCCCCTCCACACAACATACGGAAGGCCGCCTCTGCAGTCCGCACGAAACACTTCCTGACCGCACTGTACGACACGCCCGCAAACATCGACCCTGAATATGAACAATCTCGGCTCTGGATGACCCACCTACAACCCTCTCGCTGCGCAGGAAGCCGGGTCAGCACACGGCTTCCGGCTGCACCACGTGCAGAAGCAGATGTGGTGGGTCGCAGCCCGACACCGACCCCGACCGCCCCAAGTGGGCATACGAGGGGGGTAGGTCGATGCGGCAGCTGACAGCGTGCCACACACGGCAGCACGACGGCACCTGTGTAGCACCACCTCCACCACTGACACCTCACGTCCACCAGTGACATCTCACGTCCACAGCCGCACCTTCCACCGGCCGCGGCCGCGCAGTGGCGCTCTCCTCAACTCTCTCCCACACCAACTCAAATCCACATCCAGTTCAGCATCAACTCCCCCGCCCTGCCATCCCACCACTGGCCGGCTCCTGGAGTCCGGCACACCTCCCTCCTTTAAGCCCCGCCGATCCTTGACTCCACCACCCCTGAAACTCCACCACCGAACACTCATACCCACGCCAACTCCTCCTCCACCATCATATTATCCCACATCTTCCCACCGCGGACACGGCCTCCTCCCACACCCACCCCACCGAGGACCCGGCCTTCTCCCACACCCACCCCACCGAGGACCCGGCCTTCTCCCACACCCACCCTACTGAGGACCCCGCCTCTTCCCACATCCACCTACGACCCACGGCCACATCCTGCTAGATCGTAGTAGCTTTAGCTCTCAAAGACAACGACTTCAGGCCTTCCGCCAAAGAGAGGGCATCACCATGTGGCTCTATCGCTTCGGGGTGGCAAGCACCCAGAACTGCTTCAATTGTCATTTGAATATCTGTGCGCCACAAAACTAGCAGTAGCACTGCAGGCACCATACCACCAACACTCAATTAAACACGCAACGCATGCCCGCGAAACACTAGTGGGAAGCACGTAAATAACCATCCTCGAATGGCGTCGGACGTACACGAGCCGATTTGCTTTCCAATTAGAAGTGAATGGCAACCTACCGGTGACGTCTGACGTAGATGAGCCGAGTTGTGTTGCCAAAACAAACAAAAAACAGCATAAAGTAAGACGACAGCCCAGGGGAGTTGTCGAACGCAAATGAACCGATTCGCCTTGCAACTCATAACGTAAATCGGTTACGCAGAGGCGCAGCAGGCCTAGATGAGTCGAATTGAAAAATATCGTAATAGACGCAACTGACAACCATGCATGCCATACTTAGACTGGCTCGCTACAAACAACTGACACGCGGCGACCGACGTGATAGGTGGTGTGGACAGTTACCTCCTTGTTCGCACGGTAAAGATCCTTGGGTGCTCTTCGAGAAGAGTAGGCTAAAGCCGGCACCCTAGCAAAATTAACTTGTAGTCGCTCTCCAACCCTCCATCCCGCAACAACTTATCTTGTGGAGGGGTAAAGTAAAAATAAAACTGTTCACATCAGGGAAATGTTCTCCACCCAGCCACCGCCTTCAGCACCTAAGACTTCCCACCCTCCACAACGTAAAACTCCCTTAACGTAAATGTGCGCTGCCTGCGCTTTGCTTGCAAAACACTGGCTTTCAAGACAGACATGTAACATACCCGTTCTAAAGGTGGCGCAAATAACCTGCGTGGTCCCGCACGCCTAGAAATCACATCCCTGGAGCAAATCGTGAGTGCATGGCACTTGTCACGTGTAATTTTGATTTCATGAAACTTCTGCCATCAAGATCTTTCCAAGAATCGTTTCCTTCTCTGGCACGCTGGCAAAGAGGAGCATTGGAACAACACCGAAGACGCACTCACCTGCAAATATGCAGACGGTGGCACACCGGTACCCTGCACGACCTGGGGGAGTTGAACCGGAAGCATACGTCCAAGTTGTGGCGATAGGTGGCCTCCGACAGTCCGCCGCTCTGGTTAACCGCGGCTATGAGAATCTGAAGTAGCACGAGCTCGTGGCCACCACCCAGACCGAGTTCGTCGAGTACCATCTGAAAGTCGCCACGAGAGTGTCACCGGGAATCACGGGTGTGCGTCAGTGAACTATGGAAAGTGCCTTCGCCATACATATTCCGATGCTGGTCCACTTCGTGGGAAGTAATTTCGTCGTATCTTCGTTGTTTCTACACAGAGGTCAGTGTTTAGTTAACGTTTTTAATTGTGTAATAGAGGTGGTAAGTTCTGGAAAAAAAAGATCGAGGACCAAAATTAGCCAGCCTGATGTGCCCAAGCTCGGTTTGGGCCCGGTCAAGATGAAATGAAGCCCCGTGAAAAGACCAGTGTTTTAAATACACGTTATTTGCATATGCAGGAGTACCACTGGTTTTTGTGTTTAACTAAGTTCATACAGGCAGTCCACATCGCCTTGGATAGCTTTGTTCATCCCCAAGGCATGGCCGAAGTCCTGTGACTTCGAAATTTGTGGGAGTGTTCCAGGTCACCACAGGTCACTCATGGCAGCCACAGGTCACTCGTGGCTACCACAGGTCACTCGTGGCCACCACAGGTCACTCATGACAGCCACAGGTCACTCATGGCCACCACAGGTCACTCGTGGCCACCACAGGTCACTCGTGGCTACCACAGGTCGCTCGTGGCCACCACAAGTCACTCGTGGCTACCACAGGTCACTCGTGGCCACCACAGGTCACTCGTGGCCACCACAGGTCACTCGTGGCCACCACAGGTCACTCGTGGCTACCACAGGTCACTCGTGGCTATCACAGGTGACCTATGGTAACCAAAGGTTACTTGTGGCTACCACAGATCACTCGAAACCCAAAATATTTCAGATCGAAGACCCCGTGTACTGTCATGCCCTCTCAGTGCCACATGGCCCATTGCCAAAACTCTCGCTTCACTGGAAACCACACTTTCGGATCATCAAGCAGACTAGCATGTTTTACTCGGCGCTGTTTTTATGGTGGCGACACTCTCCTCATTCGGACATATGAGGAACTGCTGGGGGAGGGGGACTCACTCGTCGTCGAGCTGATTAGCTCCACCAATCGGCTGGTGCGTCGTCCGGGCCCCCTGCCGCCCAGTGACGTAGTCGTAGCCCAGTGACGTGGTCGTAGCTAGGGATGATAATCCCGGGATCGGGATCCCGGGATCCCGGGATTACGTCAATCCCGAATCCCGGGATTGGAGGCTCTCGGGATTTCGGGATCCCGATGAGTTTTTTTCTTCATACAAAACTATTGTTAAAAACGTCAATGTGGAAAACCATTATGGATTGATAACATGATAGATGTATACGTAAAATTTGACGAATTTGAGTGGTTTTGTGTCCAAATTTCTGAACTGTACTATGTTCCTCTCATATTAGCCAGCTGCGTCCTGCAATTCAGCGATCGTATTCGACAGCGTTTCACACGGTGTCAGGCTCCGAGACCCCGTGTGGCTCCCGGGCCGCCTCTCCACGGCAGGTCATATTACTCGAGGACATGCTACACCCGATGTGAGTCAGCGGCCGTCGCGGGCTGTGCCCTGTCCTGCGCCTCAGTGACTGACTCCCAGTGCTTTGAGGCGTAGTGGCGCTGGCAGGGCACCGTGTTGTTGTTGTTGATGGTGGTGGTATCCTCCAATCTCCGAATTTTATCTAGTCTGAGCATTTTCAACGAAGCCGACGAAGCTAAGCTTAAGGGCTGATATAAAGATGCCGGATTTTGTGGAATTCAAAGGAAGCGTAGTGTGGGAACACTTTCTGAGAGGTGAGACTGGAAACACAGCGAAGTGTCGTATCTGTAAAAAAAAGTATTGAAAATATCCGGAGGTTCCACGAAAGGACTTCATGTTCACCTCAAGAGTAAGCATGGTGGAATGGGTGTTGCTGGACCATCCCAATCCAAGGACGTGTCTGAAGGTCAAGTCGAGTCGGGTCAAGGTGAGAGCCCCAGGCATACGGCGCCCACTCCAAAAGGAATGAGGACCTTGGATAGCTATTACTTATCGAAAACGGACGACGACCTGGATGCCGTTCTTGCCAGAATGTGCGCAAGAGATGGGCTTCCATTTACAGTTTTTTGTACCTCGCCAGACCTACGCGGATTAATGGCTGCCAAAGGATATAAGAACCTTCCAACACATCACAATACGATCCGCCGGCGGGTCCTCAGACATTGCGCTCGCCTGAAGTGTAACGTGAAGGCGAAGCTGTCCGAAGAAGTATCTAAGGACAAAAGGTTCTCGCTTACAATCGACGAATATACTTCCCTGAGGAACCGTCGCTACATGAGTGTGACCGTCCACTGCGACGGCCAGATGTGGGGTCTCGGTGTCGCTCGTTGTCATGGCTCAATGCCAGCAGAGAAGTGCCTGGATCTTCTGAAGGGCAAGCTGGCCGAATTTGGCCTCGAGCTCAGCAAGCACGTCACCTGCGTCACAACAGACGGAGCGTCCGTGATGGTGAAATTCGGGAAGGCGCTGCCGTGCGAACACCAGCTCTGCCTCGCACACGGCGTGCACCTCGCCGTTATCGACGCCCTATACTCGAGTGACGCCGGAGAAGAGACCCCCGGACAGGCAGACGACGACCGTGGTGGTGCACCTGATCAGGTGAGCTGGGTTTATGTGTGGGAAAATCCTAGACATTAAGATACCGCTATTCGTCTTTTTGTTTCATCTGTTTTCTGATGCAAATATGATGTAAAAATGCGTAAAAAATAGTGCAATATTCAGTATTAATTGCGGCGTCATTGTTTGTTGCGAACATCACGAAGTTTCCGTAACCTACGTCGTCTTGCAGATGAGCTCGTCAGACGAGTCCGACTGCGATGGCGATGATGACGGCAACGATGCAGACGAGGATACCGCCACCGGTCACCGCGAGCTACATGGCTCGCTTTCTCAGGCCGTTCAGAGAATTATAAAAATTGTCCGCTAGTTTAGAAAGTCCCCTGTTCGGAACGAGGTACTCCAGAAATACGTAAAAGAGGAGCATGGAAAGGAACTGATGCTAGTGTTAGACTGCAAAACCCGGTGGAATAGTCTGTACGATATGCTAGATCGGTTTCATACCCTCAAAATAGCTGTCCACAAGGCTCTCATCGACATAGGAGACAAGCATATGAAAATGATTGATGATTATGAATACGCCATTGTGCCGGAGACCATTCGCTGCCTTCAGATCATGAAACTGGGAGCAGAAGCCCTATGCCGCAGAGAGAGTGGCATCTTGGAGGCTCAAGCTGCCTTAAAATTTATGTTAGGTGCGCTTGATAAGGAACGTGGTGTGGTTGCAAACAAACTGAGTGATGCCCTGAGTCAGCAAATCAGGCAGCGATGGTCAAAAACGGCGAAAGTTCTGCAGCTACTCCATAACAACCTGTCAGCAGATAGTGAGTGGAATTACATTTTCCCCAGTGCCTCCCGCAGTGACACGCAAGACTTAGTCTTGCGCATAATGGAAAGGATGGGAGAAAGGATGGATACAGCTGAAGTAGGTGTAGAGACAGAAGTAATGGACGTTGATGATCCTGCACCAACGCAGTCACTTCAGTCGATGCTACAACATGCTCTAGACCAGGTCAGAGTTCCAGATGCCCCAGGGCAGTCATGTGCATCCGGAATCAAGTTCTCTGATTCTTTCCTTATGGCCAAGGCTATCAGAAAAGAATTAGAGAACTTATCAGTCTCAGGAAAGACGGGCATGGTGGCGGTGGCCTACAGCTGGCTCAAGGGAATTGTGCCCACGAGTGTTGAGTCTGAGCGTGTGTTTTCAACCGTTGGAAATATTGTTACAAAGGTGCGGTCGCGTCTTGGTGACGACACTGTTGATGCTCTCTGCTTCTTGAAATGCCACTACCGTAACACTTAGTGACCGGCTGGAACCTGCAATTGACCGGCTTTCAAGACGCAGGGAAAACAATTGCATGCTGGCTAGATAGAAGGAAGACATGTAACCGGGAAATACATAAACAGTATAATTCGTGTACGGTTTGTGTAGCACGAAGAACCCAGGAATATATTTTTAGTGTGGTATTTAACTTTTCTGTCTCATGCGGCTATAATGCACTTAAATATGAATTACTTTCAACGGGGAACCCTTGAAATGGTTGCAGGTATGGCCCAGATACGATATTTAAGGGGAAAAAACAAATTATCGACATATTCCTAGAAAACAGCTCAATCCCGGGATCCCGGGATTGACCCACTCAAAATCCCGGGACCCCGGGATTGAGAAAAAGTCCCGGGATTATCATCCCTAGTCGTAGCCCAGTGATCTATCCCAATCGTCGCGCCGATGTCGCATACCGTGACGGCGATCGCGCTTATCTCTACGACGTGATGAGTTGCAGTCCATTCGCAGATCCACGAATGACAGAAGGGAGATAATTAAGTGCACCCCTCGCGGAGTAAGCCACACTGTGTGGGGCGGAGGAAGCTGTACTCTGTAACCCTCACTGGGACATTCTACCGAAGGTACCCTGCTGAGGGGATAGAGTAAGTTCATCGCCGAATTTTTTAGCGAAAACGCACCACTCAAAAAACATATTTCTGCTGGCCATGTGCCAGTGTGCATTAACATCTTCCGCGCCTATTCGAAATTGTTCGGATCAATTGCGTTTCTCCGGTGAAATGGCGGCGGGCCCCGTATTGAAGGAATGTCTTACTCCAGACCTTACTCCAGTCCGTCAGCGTGGCATCACCCCGTATTGATCGAATGTCTTAACCCAGATCGAAACTTCTTGGTCTGTCAATATTGCATCACCCCGTATTGGACGAATGTCCCAACCCAAGATCGGAATTTCTCTCAGTCCGCCAGTGCACAATCAGGCCAGATACTGGCTACTGATAAAATGAGGCTCTCGCCAATGCAGGTGACATCATGTCGGGGCCAACTAATCTTATAACGAGCTTGCAACCGTCGGACGGTTGGGACAGTGCCGTAGAACATCAACAGTCTTCACCCCCACCCCCCATGGTCAGGATGGGTCTGCTCTGTTGCCCTGGGCTTCTGCAGTGCACATGCTCCGAAACCATCCAACATAATTTCATCAAGCTTTCATGGATCGATGCATTGGGATCGATCTGATTGTCTTCTCTATTTTTGGCGACTCTCACCGTTATGTAAACCTATCTGATTACCCATTGCATTGGGAACGCCCACCTTGAAAATGTTGCGGTGTCCATTCTCCTAAACGGCTGGACTGAATTTCCTGAAATATTCACCAATCGATGCAACATAGTCGATACACTTGGGACTTGGCAATACCATGACCTTGACCTTGACCTAAGATTGCAAAACAAGTACATCTTTGTTTTCAATAGTTGCATTGCCCATGCTCCCCAACTACTGAACCGAATGCCATGAAACCTTCACCAATCGACCTTCATACGAATCACGTCACGTCGATTGGTGAAGGTTTCATGAAATTCGATTAAGTAGTTTAGGAGCATGGGCACTGCATGAATTGATAAAAAAAGTACTTAAATTGCGACCTTATGTCAAGGTCAAGGTCGCTGTGTTGTAAAGATCCAAGTAAATCGACTATGCTGCATCAATTGGTCAATGTTTCATAAAATTAATTCCAGCCGTTCGGGAGCATGGGCACCCAAACATTCTCAAAATGGCCACTCCCACTATAATGCGCAGTTCAACCGGTCCCGTCACGGGGGTCTTCAACCCCTCCGTCAGGTTATTCACGGATAGTGAATGAACGGCGCGAGGCAGCGCGCCGAAACTTGGGATACCTTTTCCCGAATCAATTTGGCATGTTGGGCCAAACTTTTGAAGTCAGGTCATCTAGGGTCAACGAGTTAATCTAGGTCAAGTGAGGTCACCTCCCAAAAAGTTCAACCAGTCGTCAAGCTTTAACAGATACAGATATTTAAATGAAACTTTCAACATTTGGTTATCTTTTGGGATCCAACAACACGTAAGAGAGGAATTTCTCTTTTTCCATTTTTGACTACTCATAAATTTTGCACATTTGCCTCTTAGAGTTCAAATCGAAGATTCTGGCTCAGGTAAGCATTTTGTATTAGAGGAGGTTGACTTCCGGCAACGTTTCTCGGTCTGCCCTACCCGTTAGGAAAATAAATTTGAATAACTTGAAAACGCAAAATTTTGCAATTTCAAAAGAAATTATGCGGCAAACAATTATGGCCCTGGTCGATTTCGCTGTCCTTTTCTCATTCCAAATAATTGTTTTCTCATATATCCCAAAATGAAGTCCCGAGAGCCAAAAACATAATGTGAGTCGTGACAAGTCGTGCAAAATCTATCCCCCTGGTGGTATCACTTTTGGGGGGAATTGTTTTGGGGGTGGATCCGGACCCTACTCGTCGAGCGCATTCCGATGACACCACTTTCGTTTTCGTGCGACGCTTAGTTTGGATTTTAGATGGGCGGCTACTATCCGCCCTCCCCCCCCAGACGGGGTGTGAGGATCTGACCGGGGAGGCGGCGCGGGTTAACCCGTCCCGTCTCGGGATGGGGTCTTCAACCGCCCCCCTCAGGTTTGTCGTGGACAGCGGACGAACGGCGCGCGGCAGCGCGCCCAAATTTGGCATACCTTTTCCCACATCAATGTGGCACGCTGTTTCAAAATTTTGAAGTCAGGTCGTCCAGGGTCAACAAGTTAGTCTAGGTGAAGTGAGGTCACCTAAAAAAGAGCTAAACCACTCGTCACGCTTTAACGGATACAGATATTTTAATGGAACTTTCACACAACACACCGAGCTACAAAGTTACGCTCCTGTCCGTGGTGCATGGTATGCAACCACCTTGTCTTATTCGTCTTATCCACAGTAGAAGCAATGCTTACGATCCCCGTTTATAGGTGTTCCTGGTTTTGCACGTGAGTGCACCGATTTCACGTTCTGCTCACCTTATTGTGCACGGTGGTGAGAGAGTGGCTGTAGCGGCAGTCCATGTTGAACTTGCAAATGCCGGCCAAGAACAGTGAACACAGGTGGAGACGTCGGCAGGCCACGCCCTCGCAGCCCGCTCGTGAGCCGTAGCGCCAGCATATATCCGGCAGGTTGCTGGAGCACGGAACAGGATCAGTCTGCCTGGTCGTTGGCATGGCAGGATCAGTGTGCCTGGTCGTTGGCATAGCAGGATCAGTGTAGCTGGTCGTTGTGAGGACAGAGTGACTGGAGGTGGAAGGATCATAAAGATTGCAGACGGGAGACTCAATACGGCTGGTCTCAGAGGACCCAGGAGTGTTAGAGGAGGACTTACAACGGCTGGACACAGGATTGCTAGAGGTGGTGGCAGCCGGACGGCTGGGTTCGGATGGCGGGGCAGTGGGAGGGCTGGAGGTAGGGAGGCTCTCGAAGAGTGGAGACGGGACAGAGGGACGGCTGGAAGTAGGGCGGCTCCCGATGGGTGGAGGCGGGGCAGTGGGAGGGCTGGAGGTAGGGCGGCTCTCGAAGGGTGGAGGCGGGGCAGTGGGACGGCTGGGGGTAGGTCTGCTCTCGAAGTGTCGAGGCGGGACAGAGGGACGGCTGGAAGTAGGGCGGCTCCCGATGGGTGGAGCCGGGGTAGTGGGACGGCTGGAGGTAGGGCGGCTCCCGAAGGGTGGAGCCGGGGCAGAGGGACGGCTGGAGGTAGGACGGCTCTCGAAGAGTGGAGGCGGGACAGTGTGATAGTCGGAAGCTAGAGTAACAGTGTTGAGCCCCAACACTCCTTCCGGCCAGAGGATCTCATCCCACACTGCGTTGTCCCCATTGCCAGAGCACTGCGTTGTCGAATGTGCTGTACTGCCACCAGCATAGCTCCTCTCCCAAATGGTATGCTCGTGAAGCCTAGCCGTAGAACTGCCGTTGGCCGTCGTTTGAAGTGTCTTGGACGTCTTGCTGCCCATGGCTGTGCCAATCGTGGATGAGGTGATGCCAGAGTGTCGGCTGAACTAAGTCGCTTCAAGTTGGCGCTGATAACTTGCAGAAGCGGAGTAGATCGCAAAGCAACCGGTCATCCAACCAGACAAGCACGTCCTGAAACAGCACGCGATCAAGGAAGGAAGTAGTGTTCACGGGGGACGAGTTGTTCACCCGGAGACAACAAGGTGTTCGTCACCCGTGAAAGCGGTGTTCAAAGGGACGGGCCCACAAGGGGAATGTGCCCCCCCCCCATGGAAAGTCGATGCCCGCTGGCGGGGAAAGGCGCCCCTTTAGGAACGTTCGAGAACGCAACCCCTTGAATTTTCAGCCGAAGACGCCAAGTGAGCCGAAAAGGCGACCAACAAGGGACAATCAATTGTACCAAAATTAAATGTCCGTAATCAATGGCGACCCTTTAAGTACCTTATTCGCGATCAACATTCCTGAATCCTCCCCGGGTACACACGGTCATACTTGGGAATTGTGTACAATGTTGGCAGTGTAGGAGGATGTGACTATACGATGCTGACAGGCAGTGTAGGAGGATGTGTGACTACGATGCTGACAGTGTAGGAGGATGTGTGACTACGATGCTGGCAGTGTAAGAGGATGTGACTGTAAGATGCTGACAGGCAGTGTAGGAGGATGTGTGACTATGATGCTGGCAGGCAGTGTATGAGGATGTGTGACTGTACGATGTTGCCTGTGTAAGATGTGTGACTGTACGATGCTGGCAGGGTATAAGGATATGACTACGATGCTGGCAATGCAGCAGGATGTGTGGCTGAACGATGTTGGCAATGTGGCATGTGTGACTGTACGACGTTGGCAGTGTAGGATGTGTGACTGTACGATGCTGACAACTTTGTATGATTTACGATGATGGCAGTGTGAGAGGATGTGTAGCTATGATACTGGCAAGGTAGGAGGATGTGCCACTGTACGGTGCTGGCAGTGTAGGAGGATGTGTGACTGTACGATGCTGGCAATGTAGGAGGATGTGCCACTGTGTGATTCTGGCAATGTAGGAGGATGTGCCACTGTACGATTCTGGCAATGTAGGATGATGTGCCAGTGTACGATTCTGGCAGTGTAGGAGGATGTGTGACTCTACTATGGGTGTTGCAAGATGCGTCGTCGTGTTGCATGGTAAATCCATGCATGTGAGGTATGCCCGATGTGGACCCGCGATATAACTTTTCTTCTTGGCGTTTGATATGAAATAATGCCGTCCAGGCATGCATAAGAGGCTTGATAACTCGTAGTTATGTGTGTTCTGTGTCTTGAATCTTCTGTTGGTGTTTTTGTGTGTACACGAAAAGTGCGTTTCCTATGAGATTGACGCCTTTAGACCAGTGACTAAAAGCAAAATGAACATGGCGATGACGAGTCGGAGACTGAGGACATATTTGTATGGCATATTCTGAACAAAGCTGTGATGTTGAAGTGGTGGTGAGATTTTAAAAAGAATGTCGTTCGAACATCTGCCACGGTGGTGTAGTTGGTGGAGGAGGAGCAGTTATGCGTGGAAAAGTGTAATAACGTTGTGCAGATGTTTCTGCTCGTTAAGCTATGATAAGGTCAGTTCTTTCTTCGGTTCGACTTGGATTAAATAATCGTGGTGGAAACTTGCGAAAGCTTGCAAGGACAGGTGTGTGGACGGTTTTGCTGAAATTGAATTTTGGAGGAATATAAAAGCGCTCCTTCGACGGAGAGCCAATGGAGGAATTCCTGGTTGGGCTTATAAAAAGTGATGTGTGAAGTAGCCATTGCACCGAGTGCGATACGGATAAATTGATCTTGAATGTTGTCTACGATTTTAATGATATAATGTATTTTAAATGATATAATTTTATGTATGTAAATGAAATTTTATGTATGTAACTTAAAATGTATTTTAAATGCTATAATTTTAAATAATTATTTTAAATACGATTTTAAATTTCAAAACCAGCATAAACTAATGAACAATATTCAATGATGGGGAGAATTCATGACTTACATAGGTGAAAGAGTCAGTCGATCGGCTCCAAATGATACGGAAATAATGCAAGGAAATAAATTTAGTTGGCGGAAACATTCAGTAGGGACATATTTCACATAGATGTTCCTATAAAGCCTCCGATCAAAAACACCAATACATTTTAACGGAATTCACAAAAGGTATCGTATTGTTCCCGAGGTAAACAGGTGTTGCTGAGTTTGACGAGTGGGGTAAGGGTCAACCCCCAAAACAAATTTTCCCCCAAAAGTGACGTTACCAGGGGGGGGGGGGCTAGATTTTCACGACTTTTCACGACTTACATTATTTTTTTTTAATCTGGGGAGTTCATTTTGGGGATTTATGAAAAAGCAAAATTTATTTGGAATGAGAAAGGGAGACTATATTTTTTTACCCAAAAAAAAAAAAAATTTTTTTTGAAATTTCAAAATTTTGGGTTTTCAAGTTTTATTTAATTTTCCTTCTCCAATGGGTAGACCGAAAAAAAGTTGTTGGAAGTCAACTTGGCCTAATAAAAAAATGCTTACTTTAGCCAGAAACCTATATTTGAACTGCAATATGACAAATACGCCAAATTTGTATGTAGTCAAAAACGAAAAAATGAAAAATTAAACTACTACGTTTTGTTGTATCTATAAAGATAAGCAAACGCTGAAAGTTTCATTAAAATATACGAAACCGTTAAAGCGTGACGACTGGTTGAACTTCTTTGGAGGTGACCTCACTTGACCTTGACTAACTCGTTGACCCCAGAAGATCTGACCTAAACATTTCGAATCGTGATGTGAAATTGATGTGGGAAAGGTATGCCAAATTTGGACGCGCTGCCCCACGCCGTTCGGCCGCTATCCGCGAAAAACCTGAGAGGGGGCGGTTGAAGACTGCGCCCCGAGACGGGACGGGTTAATGCGACTTCTAGGAAAACCGTTATCTTTGACCAGCGGTCGGGTCGATGTCCACGTAGACCCATACGTTCCCTCATGGCCTCAGCTGCAACCGGTCATTTCCTTGGCAATATGCTTCGTTTTACCTCATGGTAAATGTGAGTGGTTCCATCGAATGAGATGAGATTCCCCATAGGAAACAATGGCAAATATATCGTCCCTTTTATCATGACCTTGCGGATCAAAATATGACTTGACGAGATCAAAAAGCATTGCTGCTGCATGACAGGAGGTGGGCTAGACGCGAGTGCTTTTGCTTCCCTCGGAAAATTAATAGCTTGCGTGATATACAGAAGGTTCTCAAGAAGGTGTGAGCCTCTTGCAGACCAGTGTGCAGAAGTGCCCGCATAATTTCGGTTACGGAAAGTACTGAATAATCCTAGCTACTCTGAAGGTGAAAGCTCCTTGGTGTACGTCACTTTATGATTTTGAAACCCCGCAAACTTGCAAGTTATGCGTCAAACCACTGGCGGAGTATTCCGAAGTCTTCCGAAAATGTATGATAGTTGTTTTGAAGGCGCCTTTTGGTTTCTATGTGGCGATTCTATGCGTCATAGTCAGTACTAACGCTGAGGTTCTCACAGCTAGGTGTTTCTCAGCCAGTGACATAAGTAGGATTTCCATCCGGAGGAGGAGGATGAGCGAATTTGGAGAGGTGCTCCTACCCCACTTGTGAAGAAGTCACCGGATATCCATTGCTGTATTTTAAAGGGACGTTGCATTTTATGCTGTATCTAAGTCATTAACACTCGCACGTCCGGTGGTCCGCGCCAACTTCGCATGTCCGGGGGGGTGGGTGCAGATGTCTGCCCCCCTAAGATCTCTGGAACTATGCTAGATAGCGACAAACGGCAAACGGCGTTGGATAGTTGGTGACGGGCTCTATCGAAAGTGTTTCGGTCATTTTTTTCGCTCAGGTCAATATTGAGGTCACTGGGCCATCTTAGGTCAAATTTGACCAGATCAGGTGGGACTCTGATATTGACACATATATCAGGACGTGTAACAGATAGAAACAAATGGCGAACGCTACTCGACAGTCCTTGAAATGCGCTACCGGCAATAGGCGGTGTAATTTAAGGTCAGGTCAACCGAAACTTAGGTCAAGGTCATGAATTAATGAACTCAGGTCAAGGCCTAGGGAGTTCATGTAAGATATCAATCGACACGTCTTGACGATACAAGCACAATGACTGTAATTTCAGCCTTCTAGCTCAATGCAGTGCGACGTAATACGCAGAAATGTGTAGTGATCTCAGGTGACCTCAGAGACCTTGGTGAGGTCACTGAGCAAAAATGTCAGCGGTAACATTGAGCATAGCTTCCATCTACATGCCACAACCGTTGTGATATCATTCCGAGCGCAAATGTGTAACTAGGAAACATTTGTATATTTTGCCATAGCCTTATAATGGGGAAGCCATGGCAGCGACCTGACCTAAGGTCAATACTACGAAAAAACCGATATTCATATTATGGTCCCTGATGAGATGATGACATGCTATAAGTTTGAAATCAATCGCCCAATTATTGTGGATGTTATGCCGCCTAGAACTCCGAGTGTAGTTGGGTCATTTCGCCTGACCTGGTGACCTGACCTGAGATGACCCAGGATTAAAAATGTATGAGGATATGCAGAAAAAGACCAATGAACAGCTGTGCGAGGTTTGGCCTTGCTAACACTATTAATTTGGCAGCAAATGAGGAAAAACCGGAGGGGGCAGATATCTGCCCCCCCCCCCGGACGTGCGGGGGTTAATTAAACACGACTGAACTCTCAGGTGGACGAGGCTTCTATGTGCATTGCAGCATCTTACCTCGAGGAGATGGAATCTGTGTAGCAGCAGGACCGCCGCTCAGACCGGAGCGCACCCCAGTTGCCGCGATAGCAACACAAGCACTGACGCGGTGCATGGCCTCGTATCGGCAGCGAACGCAGCGGACAAGGTCCAGCCTGCTCGGCTATCTGGGCGAGTTCACGGTCAGAACAGACACGGGGAACTCCCGTCAGGCGCACACCCAGGATTTGTCCATGGGGGCACGGACCGAAAAGGGCACTTGGCCGGCTCCAAAAGGGCACCCGACCGGCTCCAAAAAGGCACTTTTTGCGGTCCGGGGCACACTGAAATGTTTGTTGACCGGGGGGAGGGGCGTGAAATAAATTTCGCCAAAAGGGCAGTTTTGGACCCATAGGGCACCTTTGGCACAGGCGGGGCACATCAGGCAGGTGATTTTTGGGCTGAATTTGGGACATTCCGGCCAAGAAGGCACTTTTCGGTCAAAAGGGCACTTTGGTCTCATGGGGGGGCGGGGCGAGCCCCCTGGCCCCCCTCCGATGCGCCTATGGTCTTGTGGCACTGGAGTCCAGCACTAGATCGTGGGTTCGCGAACGTCAATGGGGCCATGGGCGTCCAAGTATTGCATAAGCACGTGTTCAGACGAGTTGGAGACCTCACATACGGTAGTTTGGGGGCTGGATGAGGCACATGTCAATGTGTCACAAATGTGTCACATGTCGGCGAGGCGTGTTGGAAGCATATTTTTGGTAATATTGTGCCTCGATGTATTCATATGACATTCTTTTCACTCATTTGGTCCCATGAAGCAAATAAAGTGTTGGTTCGGTTTCGTTTCTCATTTAGAAATGTAAGTACATTGTTTTTAATGTATCAGAAACAATATACTGTTTATTAAAACAGGCTAGGCTAGGCTAGGTTAGTTTTGGTTAGGTTTTGTAAAGTCGAAAATCATAAAATTAAACTTAAATTTTCCCATTCCAAAGGATCGCTTTCTTCTGTTAACTGTTTCCTTTTTAACATTATTTAATGCTAATTACCTAACCAAAGCACCTTTCCGATGTTGTTTTCCTTTCCAGCTGAAGAGGAGGCACTTGCAACAGAGGAAGTGAGTGGTCACATCATGTGAACCACATCCATAAATATTGCATCATGAAGATTAAATATCAATAATTTTAAAGCTACCTTGAAGCATAAGATTATACATTTATATATGAAAAGGAAGTGTTAGCTACACTTCCTGGACCAAATAATCGTTTTGGAGTTGTGTGGGCAGACGTTAACCCGCGCCGTCTTTCCGGTCAAATCCTCCCACCCCGCCTCGGGGTGGGGGGAGGGTGGCGGTTGAAGGCCCCCCTCCAACTTCCAAACTAAGCATCGCACAAAAACGAAAGAGGTGTCACCGGAAAGTGTTCGACGAGTAGGGTACGGGCCCACCCTTCAAAACAATTTCCCCCCAAAAGTGACGTCGCCAGGGGTTAGATTTTCACGACTTTTCACGACTTACATCATGTTTTTGATTGTTGGGAGTTCATTTTGGAGGATATGTGAAAAACAAAATTTATTTGGAATGAGAAAAGTACAGCTAAATCGACCAGGTCCATAATTTTTTTGCCCCCCCCCCCAAAAAAAAAAGAAGTTATTTTTAAGTTTCAAAATTTTGAGTTTTCAGGTTTTCTTTAATTTTCCTTTTCCAATGGGTAGAGCAGACCGTTAAACGTTTTTGGAAGTAAATTTGCCATAATTAAAAATGCTTACTTGAGGCAGAATCCTGTATTTGAACTGCAATTTGGCAAATAGGCAAAATTTATATGTAGTCAAAAACGAAAAAAAATACCAAAATTCCATTCGTACGTTTTGTTGCATCCGTAAAGATAATCAAATGCTGAAATTTCATTAACATATCTGTATCCGTTACAGCGTGACGACTGGTTAAACTTCTTCGGAGGTGACCTCACTTGACCTTGAATAACTCGTTGACCCTAGATGACCCTATAAAATTTTTGAATCAGCATGTAAAATTGACGTGGGGAAAAGGTGTGTCTAATTTGAGCGCGCTGCCGCGCGCCGTTCGTTAGCTGTCCGCGAAAAACCTGAGGGTGGGGGGCGGTTGAAGACACCCCGAGACGGGACGGGTTCATGTCCGTTCTTTGAATGTGGTGTTTTGGTTGATTGAGTGCCAGTATTCGTGTTTGGGGTGTATTTCGTGTAGCTGTGTTATTACTGTATCCCATGTTTGCTGTATGTGTTTGTTGATGGCCTGTCGTATTGTGGGTAGTGGTCAGATTGTGAGTAGGGACATGGTGTGATTTGTTGTAGTGTTGTGGCTATGTTTGCTTCTGTGTCTGCGTGTTCGTTGCCGTGTACGTTTGTGTGACTTGGGATCCAGTGAAGTGTTGGCCGTTGTGGTATAGTGAGTTGTTTGCGGATGCGTAGTATTTTGAGTATGAGAGGTGTTTGCATTTGGTGGGGGTGTTATGCTCTGTAATGCTGATGTTGAGTCTGTGGGTACGATGTTATGTTCAAATTTTGGTGTTGTATATGGTACAGTATGCCGAGAAGATTGCGAATAATTATGCTGTGTATGTGGATGCTGTGTCGTGCAGACGGGCACGTAGGATGCCCCGCGGCGGTGCTGCGTTTGAATACAGCACCTCCGCTGTGCCCGTCTGCTGTGTGTGTGATTTCGATCCGTCTGTACATATGATGTTGTAGTTGGCGTACTGTGCTGTAAATTGTAGGAATAGTTGCTGTATTTCTGCGTGTGTGTATGTGTTTTTCGGTTTGTCAATGAGTAAATGTGTGTTGGGTGTCGATTGTTTCCACCATGCGACGGGTTGTGGTGGTGGTGCTGTCGTTGGGAATGGTATATCTAGTGTGTTGGCGTGCTGCGTATTCGGCAGCCTATTGCGGTCTTTAGTCGTGTTGAATTCATGAGTTGGTGTCTGTGTGTTGTGCGGAGTTTTAGTGCCTGGGTGCATGGGTGTTGTTTCGTGAGTTGTCTTGTAGTGGTGCCTAAGTAGTGCTTCTGTTCGTCCGTGCTGTAGTCCTGGGATGTGGCTGCGCATGTGCAGAGCGTGAGAAGGTGGGATGGTGTAAGCTCCTGTGACTATTTGTAGGCATTGACGTTGAATAGAATCTAGAATTTTGAGGTTTGATTTAGCTGCGTTTTCGAAGAGTGGGGATTCGTATTCCATAACTGGCCGAATGTGTGAATTGTAGTGGGTTAGAAGTGTGTTTCGGTCGGATCTCCGGTATATGCCAGAAAATGCTCGGAGTATGTTAATTTTTTAAAGGCACATTTTTGTATGTTTAGGAGGTGTGGCCGAAGAGTTAGTCCTGGGTCTAATGCGAAATTAGACCCAGGACTAACCGATAAATTTTGTTGTGGTGACAAAGGGAATGGATGAGTTGTCTATTTTTAGGGTTTGTGTGTTTGTGTCTCTGTTGTAGCCGAAAATCATGTTGGGTAAATAGAAATGCAGGTAGTGTATCAGTCTGCCTTGTATGTCTATACTGTCTAAGTGTTATAGTAGTACTGTTGATGGTGTCATAGGCTTGTTTTAGATCCAGGAAGATGGTGACCGTGGAACGTTTCCTGGCCGCCGCTTCTGGATGTTTGTGATGAGGTAAGTGAGGTTGTCTAGACAAGATCGATTAGGAAGAAAGCCTGATTGAATAGGAGAGATTAAGTTTTGTGTTTGAATGATATAGAGAAGGCGTTTTTTGATAAGATGTTCGAATAGTTTGTGGAAGCAGCTAGTGAGGGCAGTAGGGCGATAGGAAGTGCAAAGAGTTGAATCCGTGTTTGGTTTAGGTATGGGTATGGGAGAAGCGCGTAACCAGGATTGTGGGTATGTGTGTGTGGTCCATGGGGTGCTGTAAGTGTTAAGTAATGTGTGCAGTGCTGACGTTGGTGGGTGTTTGAAGAAAGAATAGTGCATGCTGTCCGGTCCTACACTTGTGTTACCTGTCTGTGCGATTCCTAATTGTAGTTCTGTAAGTGTAAATCTAGCATTGTAAAGGTGTGTGCATGTGTGTCTGATTGGAGGTGGGGGGTTCGTGGAAGTGTAGATGATCTGAGATGGTAGTTGTCTGCGAATAGGTTTGTTATTGTTTGTGGGTCTGTTGTGGTGTTGTTGGTGTGTCTAAGTGTGATGGCTTTGGTGGGGGTCTTCGTTGGTATTGGAATGTTTTCAGAAGTGTTCAAATTTCGCTGAAAGGTGCAAATCTGTTAAACTGGGTGTTAAATGTGTTCCAAGAGGTCTTTTTGTGTTTTTAATTATGGTTTTACATTGTGTTCTGAGTTGTTTGTATATTGTTTGTGGTTATGGTGTGCAGTGTCTTTCATATCTGTGGCGTGCGTGTTTCCTCGCGCGGATCGCCCGGTGGCAGTCATCACTCCACCAGGGAGCCGCGCGAGGTTTGTGTTGGCGTCGTGGTTTTCTTTGTGGTATGTGATGATGTGCTGTGGTGATGAGTATGCTTGCGAATTGTTCTGGTGATAGTTGGGGGTTGTGGGCTGCTTTGACTCCTAAGGATTCTGAGAAAGGGTTACAGGATAATTTTTTTTCTCAGTTTTCACCGGCCAGGCTGGGGATTGGGGGGGCATTGGTCGGGATTTGGGTGAAAGTAATGGTGATGGGTGCGTGGTCGCTGAAGTGTGGGCCTGAATCGGCGGTCCAGGATAAGGTAAGGGCTAGGCGTGATAATGAGAGGGTTACGTCTGGGGAGGTGGGGAGGTGGGAGCCAATTGGGACGAGGTAGGCTGGTGATCCGGTGTTGAGTATTGTGAGGTTGTGTTTGTTCGCTAGTGTGATGAGTGTGCGAGCTCTGTTGTCAAGTGCTATTATGCTTGGGTTCCATGGAGTGTGGTGTGAGTTGAAGTCTCCGGTTAATATAACTGGGGTGTTAATCTGGTCAAGTGCTTTGTCTCGTTTCGAAAGGGTTTCTCTGTTCCGTGAGGGTGGTTGTATATGTTCATAAGTGTGTAAGCTGTGTTGTGGAGGTGTATTTCTGTTATCAGTATATCTGCTGTGGTGTTGAAGTGTATCAGGCGGTGTGGTGTAGTGTATCAGGCACTCGCGACCTGACCTGGTCACCAAGGGTGTCGATTTGTATCCTTTTTTGAGGGCCATAGCCCCACCAATGTTGATCTTGGCCCCCCTCAATGCTGATTTGTCCACGCAATAATTTATGCTGTTTTTATGCTGATAAGAAAGCCAAAGGAAGAAAGAAGAAAAACACCCTGCTACATAGAAACCTTAGTTGATGTTACCAGCATATGCTGTACTGGAAAGAAGCAGATTAGGCTTAGATAGTGGACTTCCAGAGCCCCTAACTCGCCCCACCAAAATGTTGGCTTCGTCCCTCCCTGATGTTAGGCACCACGGAAATACCTTCACCCATCGTCATCACAGCTCAGGCCGGCTGTGCTCCGATACTCCATCAAGGCTCCGATACTCCATCCATCAGTGTGTTTTAGCCTGCATATGGGCGCAGAAATATTTTATTTGAGCCGTTGTGCGTTTGTTGGTGTTTGGAGTGAGGGAGAGTGACGGTGACGTTAGCGATGACGATGACGTCGACGATGACGATGACGTTGACGATGACGATGGACCCGAATACACTGCATGACTCAGTAGTCGCATGCTACGACTCATAGTTTTCATGTCGACATGCACGGTGCACTGCTCTTTTGCTTATGTGACTTCACCTGTTACTAGACGATTTTTCCCGTGGGTGAGGATGTTGAATAAGTATAAACATATACATCGTGAAATAAAAATCTAAATTATTGAGGTCGGAAAATATAGTGGCCAAAATCTGATAAGTTCTTGGTTGGTTTGGGGGGGCAGTACACTTCGCCCCCCTCCCCACCCCCACCCCCCAAAAAAAAAAAAAAAAAGGAAGAGAAAAGCTTTTCATTCAAATCGGCACCCCTGCTGGTCATTATGTGAATGACCTGCTGGCGGTTCTCAAACTGGATCGTGCATGCCTGACCCGCTGTATGCACGATGGCCGTTGGCAGCCGGCGGCTGTGGAAGGCTTCCTCACGTACGTTTTGTTACATCCCTAAAGATAAGCAAACTCTGAAAGTTTCATTAACATATCTGCATCCGTTAAAGCGTGACAACTGGTTGAACGTTTTGGAGGTGACACACTTGACCAAGACTAACTCGTTGACCCTAGATGAATTGACTTCAAAAGTTGGACACAACAGGCCAAATTGATGTGGGAAAAGGTATGCCAGATTTTAGCGCGCTGCCGCACGCCGTTCGTTCACTATCCACGAAAACCTGAGGGGGGCGGTTGAAGACCCCCAGAGACGACATGGGTTAACATCAGGGATGCGGAGCCGGGAAAATTTTGGAAGGGTCCGGCTCCGACTCCGGCTCCGGGGAAGTATCCCGGCTCCGGCTCCGGCTCCGCATCCCTGGTTAACATGACAAAGATAATTCAACCACTCATTTCCATTGGGTATGTTTAATGTTGGTTGAAAAGAAAATAATACCCAGGACAACTTTGAAACAGGCCACACATAATTATCGGAAGGTAAATTTATGTGTTTGTATAAGGAGCAAAATAAAAGTAACCATTGCGTGCTATTTGAGAAAAATCTTCTGCAACCAGATTATTTATTTAAAAAAACGCAGGATACTGAATGGGGACTTGAAGGAAAACCTCGATCTACCTTCTAGTAAAGGTATCTTGACTGGAGGCGCCGGCCGAAATTTATGGCCAGCATGATAACATTTTAGAAAATACTTTTTTAAAAATAAATTCCTGACCTTTCGAGCTGAAGTTCTTCTACCACAGCTACTTCGGGCATTGTCCAGAACAATTCGTATATGGTACAAAAAAGTGGACGCCTACGGCGATATGCTGCGGCCATCGCGGCGATCATGGCCATATCGTGTTTCCTGATCCACCGGTGGATTCCTGGTGTTCTTATGATGGCTCGGCCTTGGATGGCTCCGTGATTCGGTGTACTTCGTTTGTTTCGGCGAGGTATCTGTGAGCCCGGGCTTATCCGCACAACTGCCGTGATATCTTCATACTGATGACTTTACTGGTACTTAGTGTCGAAGTATCAAGATCCCATCATAGTAAGATCAAATGCAGGAGGACTATCTGAAAGTGTACTTGAACTTTGAGAAGAAACTGCAACTTCAACCATAAATTGAAATATTTTACATGAAGAACTACAATGTCCGATGTAGAGGAACTCAAGGTTGGTGGTAAGCATTCAAATGATAATTGTCATAATTCCTGATGACCCTGACTGACTGGTACAGTGGCAATTATTACTCCTATTTTGATTCTTTGTCTTCTCTTTGTCAATAATATCACCTCCACCTTGTCATAAGATTAAGGTCTCTGCAGATGGCTGTGGTTGACACTTGCCAATGGCTGCAAACAGCACTGAGTCTGTGGTAGGTCAAGGGGAACATTTTGAGTCAAACAGCACTCAGTTTTACAGAGACTTTCCTCCCAGATTATGTAGGACCAGCAACAAGGTGGAGTGAGCAGGCCTGGCAAAGTGATTAGCATCAATTAAAAGCAAACTGTAGTTTTAACTTTCACAATAATCTCAAATAATTTGTCTTCCACATGATAATGAAATGACTAGACATGGCAATACCAGCAAATACCTATGCATTTAAAGGTTTACATAGACTACACTCAGTTCTATGGGAACTGCATGGCTCTCACCTGGTTCTCTCAACTGGTTGGCTCCAAAAGTTTTCAAGTATTATGTTGCCCAGAGATGAGTTTTGTGGTAAGTCAACAGTCTGTATCTGCATGTATGCAGTCCTCTAGTTTAAAGAAAATAGGGTTATGTAGCTTTGGAAACATTTCTACCCAGGTGGATATCAATGATAAAAATGTTTAATTATTCCATCCCACTCTAGGTACAGCAAAAATGTTCAGCCAATAATTATACTTCATGTACCTCTAGGCTTTCTCACATAGTTGACTTCCTAGTTGGATTTTTGTTTCTCATTTAGTTTGTAGCCCTTTAGAAAACTTGTCAGTGAAGGTTGACATACAGGCTGAAATATTTTATTTGCTCTATCCAGAGTGCCAGAGTAATTCATCATTTTGATCAAAAAGAGGGTTGTCAGATAAACAGGAAGTAACAGGGACCAGAAATTGTATTTTAGGCATAATTTACATATGTAGAGTAGTAACTACATTTCATATATAATGTTGGACAAAATTTATATAATGCAGGTTAAGAAAAATTGAACATAGAAAAGTAAATCTGCTCTTCAAGTTCAATAAGTATATTATCATGGCTAATGTATTAATCTTGCTGCAAAAAGACTTAGACAAACTTGTGAAGTGGTCCAAAGAATGGCAAATTAAATTAAATTATGATAAGTGCAAAATCATGCATGTAGGTAAGCAGCATATGAAGGCTCCATACTTGATGGGTGGCCAAGTGCTATCAGTGACTGAACAGGAGAAGGATTTAGGTGTTATTCTAAACACAAAACTGGGGGCATCAGAACAGACCAAGGAAGCCAGGAAGAAGGCACTAGAATGCTTGGGGCAATAAATAGGAATGTATCATACAGAAGTGAGGAAGTGATCAGGAAGCTTTACTGTGGACACATCAGGCCACATTTGGAATACTGCATCTAACATTGTCAGTAGCAGCACACTGAACATCTTTAAAAACAGCATAGACAATCATTATAAGCATAGAGGGCTTGCTTTTCAGTATTACAGGGAGGGCTGATGGACAGATTTGGTGGGCAACTGGTTCAGTGTACAGAGTGCAACCAAGAAGGGCCCTTGTGGCTCATAGTTGCACTAATCTTTTATGTCTATGTCTTATGTCTAAGTATATTCATACAAAAGTTGAGTGCAGTGCAGCTTTGAATGCAGCCAGGTCAGTGAAGGTTACAACATCATGAGGAAATTAATCCAGGTGGCACAGCAGCTCAGAGTAAACATCTTCCTGTAATCCACTGATGCACATCTATGGGCCAATTTCAGTGAGTGTCCAGATTTGTTTGCCCATGGTGCTAGCACAAACATGTTGGAATCTTGATGGGAGAATGGCCATGAAAAAACTTCCAACACTGTATAATGTCTGCTTGAATCATTCTACCTTTAACCTAGTATGAAACTAGTTTTTGTAATCTGGCACTATAATCCAGACCTTCCATCCCCACTATGTTGTGATCCTTGTCCACCTCTGTACTGATTCTAGTTGCATTTCTCACCTGGTTCTCTCACCTGGTTGGCCCCTCAAATTCTCAAACAACATTTACCCAGATATGAGTTCTGTGGCCAATTGAGGGAGCCCATAACTGCAGGTATGCCAGTCCCCTATATTAAAAAAAAGTATGGTTATCAGATGGACAAAGCAAGACACAGGAACTGGAAAGTATACCTTAAGCAGAATTTGTGTGCCTACAGTAGCTACTACATCTACTATTTAATATGTTGTCAGCAAAGATTTCTGATGCAAGTTAAGAAGAATTAAATATAGGGAAATAAAGCTATGCTTCATGTTTGGTTAGTATATTATCATTGTTAAGCTATTCAGTATATTTGTGCAACAATGTGCAGAGTGCAGTGCAGTTTTAAATGCACCCAGGTCCATTGAGGCTACCATGTCATCAGGCAGTGAGTTCCAGGTGGCACAGTATCTGAGACTAAAAATATCTTCCTACAATCCACTGATGCATGCATGCCTGTGAGCCAATTTCAGGGAGTGCCCACACAGTGTTAAAATAATGATTTCTTGTTAGGTGTGAGATGTTGAAACAAGTACAGCAGGATGTCGAAATTGCCACGGAAATAACGTTATTAAAAATGTGTGAAGCCTGGTGAACCCAGTTTTCAGATAATTGCACACATTACTTCCTGCTTTGGGTGCTTTGAGAGGTTCCTGATTTGGGACACTGATACCAATGGGAATGATACAAACACCTATGCTACAAACTGGCATTGTAACACAGCACATGACAGGTAATCCATTTACCTGGAATTGCACTATGGGATGTTCATTATCACAATCCCAGATCCATTATGGTGAGCTTAAGCATGATGCCTGTAAATGGGATTCAGTTGAGGAAAGAAGGGGAATGAGAAAGAAGTAATGAAGACGTCATAAATATACACCAAGTACACGAATGTCTATACTTGAAGTTGATGTCTATACTTGGGGAACGATGTTGATTCAGCATTCATTAAGTGGTATATTCCACCCTATTTCGCGAATAATTTATAACCGCCCACATGTGCTCACCAATGGTGCAAGCATGAACATGTCATATGGTAGTGTCTGCTTGAATCAGTCTACCTTGCACTAAGTAAAATTTAGTTTCCATAATCTGGCACCATAATCCAGATGCAAAATTACATCAGTAGTTGAGATGCTCTGACCCGCTCACCCATAATCCAGAAATCCATACCACCATCCCCTCTGTTTCATGTCTACCTTCTCTGTACTGATTCTAGTTACCTTAAATCACCTATGTAACTTGTATTCCAAACACATGATGAAAGCTCCAAAAGAGGCCTGACATCAGTAATGTATAGTGTTTTAATAAATTCAGGAGAATGACATGAAGTAGGACTTAGCAGGTTCCTGGCCAGACTTCCAGCTTTCTGTACTATACCAGCAATGTGTGGATGGAAGCAAGTTTTATCTACTGTGATGCCCAAGTCTATGGATCGCAACAATCTAGGAGTTCCATATTTTTATTGGTAGTGGAGTATAACCTTTTTGAGCTGGAGTACACAAAAAGCTACACACTTGCCAACAATTAACCTTGTTTTAGTGGGGCTAAAAGCAATGTTCTTACCTTCTTCTTACCCTGGCAGAGATGGTGGGCACTGCAAGGTATCGAAACCACATACCCCTGAAAACTGCCAATGCAAGGAGCACCACATTTCTAGTATGCACTTAACACCTAGCACCACCCTCCAAACTGCACAAACGTCGCAAATGCTGAAGAATAGCACTGGTTGGATTCGCTTACCCCAACAAGGATCTACAGAGATCACTGAGCCAGTGAACAGAAGATGGGTCAGTGTAAGATTGGTACAGGTATTACAGATCCTTCACTGACACTGATGAATGCCAAATGCAGTATATTTCAAGGCACATGAGTTATATTAGCACACATTTCCAAAAGTGTATTTGACAGTTATTCATAAGTTCACAAACTGCATTGGTTTCTTGGTGTCATCACCACCAACAGCTTGCTTGCTTCAGAGCCACTTTGAGGAAATTTAAAGTGACTTTTTCACATTGAATGGGCTCATTGTGTCTAAAAAGTTGTCTCTAACAAAATGACCTTCAATTGCATATTCAAAGCACCTTAATGGCCAAACCAGGCTTCAAGTATTTACTCTGGTGATACCAAGTGTATTTGCCATTTGCCAACTAGGGATTTCTGGTACTTCTTGGCAAGCACTCCAATAAGCAGTAAATAAATGTTGAATCAATATTCAATCAATATCAAATCAATATCCAATCACTTTTTAATCAATTTTGAATGCATATTGAATTAAACTTTGACTATATTCACATATATAATGTCATCTCACAAAGCTCTTTCAAAGCTGTATTTTGTTCATTCACAGGTCAGCATATAGGGACTGCTGATTGCTAGTTGTTTTTGGGTTTGGACTTTGAGTTGTAGCTCTCAACCAAACAATGTTCTACCTTTTCCCTTCTGGAGTACAAAATATTTCATTCAGTCTAGTCACAATCCCGGAGTACAAAATGTATTGGTATGCATGACACCAACAAATGCCAGTCTTTTTTCATCGCTGCATCCCAACAATGGTTACACCTGAAATCCATTCAGGTAATAATGTGCACAAGGACCAATATTTTTCACAGTCATGTGAGCCTTAGTGTGCTTTAAGAACTGCACATTTCTTGGAGTTCATTGTTAGTCCCCATGACTTGGCAGTACTAACCAGGGTATCAATATCATTTTGGCCCTGCAAAATCCCAGCCATCAAATCTATGACAGAGTTGTACTTCAGTTGTTTCATGTATATATTTGGGTCAGCATATATCATGGGGTAAATAATTCACATCAATCAAGAATAACACAGGACCTAGTACAGACCCTGGGATACTCCACTCAGAACATCCTATAGTTTGTTGGAACAACAAGAGACAAATACTTACATTTCTCTCCTACATATAAAATTTTGGATCCAGGTGAGGATTGTCTGTGAAACTCCCAAAGCTTTCAGTTTTGTTAGTAGCAGCAAATGATTAACAACATAACATGCCTTGGAAAAAATCAAAGAAAATTACATCCACCATATGGCTATAATCTAGATAGGTAGAGAGAGTCTCATATGTTAGCAGTAGTTGATCCTCTATGGAATGTCCATTCCAGAAGCCAAATTGTTATCAGTCCAGCAAGTGATGGACCTCCTAATATTATGTGAGATTCAACAACTACATGTTCAATAATTTTACATGGAACAGAAGTAACTCACTGAGCGATAATTTAGTGAATCATGCCTCAATCCTTTTTTACAAATTGGAATTATTTATGAAGATTTTCAACTGTCAGGAACATTTCCAGTAGAAAGAGGTGATTCAAAATTAAGAAAAAAAATGGTTCTACAGGCTCCTCACAGAGATCTTTGAGCACATCTCAAGCTGATGTGCTCAAAGATCCAAGCAATTGAGGATGGACCCGATTGGAGCCCATGCTGGAGGACCCATCAACCTCAATGAAAATTCTGAGCACATCAGCTTAAGTAATCTTAATCCTTTAAAGTACTGTTTCAGTTGCTTGGTGTGGGGCTGGGTTTCTTAGTCTATTTGTGCAATATTCTGAGGCAATTTCCCCTGCAAATATCTCAGCCATTTCATGACAGGCACTAAGGAGTCCACCAGTTGTTTCCAACTCAATGCCCTTAGGGATGTTCTGCCAAAATTCTGGTGTTTGTAAGAATAAGATTCCTTGAATGATTACTTGGAAATTAACGACAACTCATGCTTGATCTGGGACTGAGTACTAAGGTGTCCGTACAGTCTGTCTATATCTCTTAAGTCAATGTCAGTGAAAGGCCTGTCTGGGTAGACTGTCACTCATATTTGTTTTTGTTATGTTTGCACATGTTCTATGCATGCTTTTGCCTATTTAATAGACCGAGGAGGTCTGGTTGGCCAAAGAGGGTGTGCCTTTTGCACAACTCTGGATATGCTAAGTCTATACTAGCTGATGTTATTTCTAGGAACCTTTTCTACATATCACTGGCGTCTAGATGTTGAAATGCAAGTCTGTAGTCATATTCAGATGATCCTTCTTTAATAGCCATGTGATTTTCTCTGTACCAACAGCTTTTCAGTGTGGTATTAGTTAAATAGAATACAAAATTAATTTGAGTTCTTGCTGGGGTGGCTTTATGAACCAGGGTCGTATTGCTAAGCTGAGCTTGTTGCGGGAACCCTGGCCCCACCACCTGATCCATGAATTCCAGTTCAACTGCAGAATTTTGACCGAAAGCTTGGCGTGCTGTCAATGCACCAACACGGCCGACCGGAAACTCGTCCCCGGCCTTATCGGCCAGCTGCCAACTGACACTCCCAGCCGGGGTCTAAATGCGAGCGCGGGAAGCGACTCGAACCCTGTGTTGCCAGGGCAGGGGAGATCAGAGCAGGCCAGCACTCTAACAAACTAAGCTACCGGGGCCGCGAATTGCTAGGTATAGTTGAATTTCCTGCCTGGGAATAATAGTTAATTAGAGCAGGAGATTGATAAAGCTGTCTGATGCTCATTGTTGTTCTATGGTTAAATTGGCAAGCTATATGGTTAAGGCTTGTTCTAGGGAAGGGGTAAATGAAAGAAAAACAGAATCATGCTTCATAGATGTCAGGAAAGTTTATACATATATTCCTGCTACTCCTCATGACAGTACTTTTTTGCACCACATCTGAAATGTAGTTTGCTGCAGCAGAGAAAGCAGGTGCAAAATATATTAGGCTAGATAGCTGACACCCAGATCAATTATGGTATTTGTTAGTTAGCTTTATGTCTGTCAGACAAGAACTTGAATGTTCTTGGATGTTCAACTAGACTTGGAGGGCCTACAAGTGGGCTCATCAATGGGACGTGTCTTTGATCGATAAAACAGTGTAATTAACCCCAATGCGGGATTGGGGCGGGGATGGCTGAGTGGTTAAGGTGTCGGGCTTTGGGTGCCAAAGGTCCCGGGTTCAACTCTAGCGCCACTCAGGACATTTCCCAATCCCGCGTCCCACCAGCGAAACAATGTGGGCGGCGCCGTTAGCCGTGAATGTGCATAAAGTATGTTGTGAACCAACCAATAAACAAACAATCAGAGGTTGGACAAGCCCAGATGTGGGACAGCAACAACAGGTATTCAGTTAATGGGTGGGTGTGAATGTAATAAGGTGCCTGCTGATGTGGGGCGTCCCTCATTGAATATATTTCAAAATATGGTGGATATTTTTTCGGCTGGACAATCTTGCTTCTGAGTTCTAATTAGTGGTAGATGGTCGTGGAATGTATGCTAAGTATGTGTGCAATGTACAGTCTTCTTTAAGTAGGCATGGATGGTGTTAAGTTGTTGGTGGGCCACTTACTCCACATGTGTGTTATGCAGGATTGAGTGAATATGGCCAACTAGGCAAATCAGTTGGGTATTGATAGTTGTATTGTATGTTGGTGGAGTTTCTTCGTAATTTGGGATGCCATGTTGGTTAAGGTGAGTGTCTTTTTGTCCCAGCTTATGGTGTCTTCTATTTACAGATTTAACCTGGATGAGCCCCTTTTTGATGATGGGCCCACTTATTAAGTCTGAACAATCTATGCCCTCATGACTTTATTATGCTCATATACTAACTGAGTTGTTCAATTGCTACATATGAGAGTACAGGCTCTAGAATACCAAGTGGTTTCATTAAAATTATACTAGAAAGCTACATCTAGCATTATTTTATACACACAACCAAGCAACAATCGTTTCATGTTGTTAACCGTAAAAATGTAATAAACACTTTAATGTCAATTACCTGTGAATATTAAATAATGTGTGACAAACATTTCTTGTTCATATATTGAATATTTCATTTGAAGCAAAATGACCTAATTTACACTTTGATGTGTTTTTGCACGTGCCATTAAGCAAATTTTCACTCCTAATGGCATCTTGAGGTCTCAACACACCACACGATTAGGCAATAATGGGTAAATGTGTGATTTAACACACGCCCTGGAGGGCCTCTGAAAATTACGCGCACTGGAGGGGGATACCGACTCCTATTAAAGCTAGAGTTACGAAATTCGCAGGGTGGTTGGGTACAGTAGTGAACTCTATTTCAATTTCAAGTGCAAATTTCATGACGTTTGGTCAATATCTTCAACGTAGAATGAGGTCAAATATGTCAACATTTTCTTGTTTGCCTTGGCTTGACTTGTCATTGTTGTGGATCGCTGTGATTGTGTTAAAATGCTCCAAGATGGGCATCATTGACGTTTTGGACATTACTAGTGATACAGTGCAGATGCTAGACCCAGTTGGCTTCAGGTCACCTATATAGCAGCACTTTATCCGGTCGTTACCTGCTTCAGTTACCGGAACCGGGCCGCCCACTAGACTGCTCGGTTGAAGGGCTCCGCGCAATCGGCTTTGCAAAGAAAGGAGTGAAGTACATGAATAAAGTATGGAAATGCTTGGGTGCACAATGGCAAACAGTAGTTCTACGTCAATGTTAAATTAAATTATTGGTACGCATAGGATTTGTGTCAGAGGGATGCGTGAGCTAATTTGCTGGGAGCCACCTACCCCCATTTTTAATCTTCAGATTTGGACGATTATTTTTTCAGTGGGTCCATTTTTGCATCAAGATAGTTACTGAGACCTTGATTATTCTCATGAGGAAGCTGAAACTACCAGTATAATTTCTGAGTCCTCTCCCTCGTGTTGAAAGGTCGGCCGCTAAAATTCCTGCGTGGTCCCGGTGTATTTTTTGAGGTCCCTTAACCCGAGTTTTCCCACCACCCCATGTGTTTATTTCGGCTCCTCGCCACGAATTTTGGAAACAATGGCGTAATGTTTCGGGACCAGGTGCGAATTTTTGGCGCTTGGTGTTATATATTCGGGACCCTCAACCCGATATTGTATAGGTTCGGACGATTATTTTGGAATCCCATCGCAACATGTCTGGTTTCCGGTGCATTTTTTTCCGAGCTCCGGCACGATTCTTAGGAACCCATCCTACCTCTCGGCGGGGAAGGGCTTTTCCTCACCCCCTTGATCGCGCCACTGCATTATCTAATGTAATAAAGTGTGCACATGAAGCTGGTCTGTGGGCGTATTGCAGCCACCATAAGCGATACATTTGCATCTCCCAAGTCTAGCCGCGGCCGCGATGCCTACTGACGACGGCACAACGTGCGCCCCGTCCCCCTTCCGTGTCGCTTCCTTTGAGCCGCCGCGCCGCTGCCACCGCTGACACCGACGCGCCGGACATCCCTTGTGACGTCACACGGTGGCCGTGACGTCAGCGGACGGCGTGCGGGCGGCCGGGCCGACACCGGAGCCCGACGCGCCGGACGTCTCGTGTGACGTCGCCCGGTGGCCGTGACGTCAGCGGGCGGCGTGCGGGCGCCGCCGTGACCGTCGCGTCGTCAGTCGCGGCTGTGCGGCAGTGTGAATGTGCCGGCGGTGCGGGCTGGCGCCGGAGCGCAGCCCGACCTTGTGTGGAGATGCGCTCGTCTGCAGTGTGGTTGTGTCTTCTGGGTGTTTCGGTTCGCCGTGCTGAAAGGTTAGTTGTGGTCTGCACAAACACGATGCATATTCATGTGTACGTCTGACTGGAAATCGGGGTGGAATTTAGCCCGCCCCATCTCGTGGGGGAGGGGCGATTTCACACACCCATGCAGTTTTCAACTAATAGCGAAAAACGGCCCGCGGCAGCGCGCCTAACTAAGGTTCATCTTTTCCCACACAAATTTGGCATTTTGTGTGAACATTTTTGATGTCATGTCGCCTACGGCGCACAAGTTAGTCAAGGTCAAGTGAGGTCACCAAGAAAAGGTTCAAGCAGTCGTCATGCTTTAATTGGTAAAGATATTTGAATGAAACGTTCAGCGTTTGCTATCTTTATAGACGCAACAACACGAACCAAGGGAATTTTACATTCTTTTTCGTTTTTGATGACTTATTGGCGTCAGGCGTCCATGTTAATGAGGGTATCGGGGATATCCAGCAACGAAAGAAAACAGGTAGGTTTATGATGCCGCTGAAGAACCCTGAAATATGCGCCCGTGACAAACGTGCCCGGATGCCCACTAGTGTGAGCGCGAAGAATATGGTTACAAGTGACGAGACTGTCCTCATAAAATGCGATGCCAAGTGCGTTTATTAACCCGTCCCGTTTCGGGGGGTCTTCAACCGCCCCCTCAGGGTTTTCGCGGATAGTGAACGAACGGCGCGCGGCAGCGCGCTAAAATTTGACACACCTTTTCCCACATCAATTTGGCATGCTGTTTCAAAATTTTGAAGTCAGCTCATCTAGGGTCAACGAGTTAGTCAAGGTCAAGTGAGGTAACCTCCAAGAAGGTTCGACCAGTCGTCACGCTTTAACGGATACATATATTTTAATGAAACATTCAGCGTTTTCTCATCTTTAGTGATGCAACAAAACGTGCGTGAGGGATTTTTTCCTCCGTTTTTCACTACATTTAAATTTTGCATATTTTCCTATTGCACTTCAAATCGAAGATCCTGCCTAAAGTAAGCATTTTCTTATGACAAATTGACTTCCAACAACGTTTCTCGGTCTGCTCTACCCATTAGAAAAGTAAAATTAAAGAAAACTTGAAAACTCACAATTTTGAAATTTCAAAAAATGGGGGGGGCAAAAAATTGTATGGCTCTGGTCGATTTCGCTGTCCTTTTCTTATTCCAAATATTTTCTCAAATATCCACCAAAATGAACTCGCCCAGAGCCAAAAACATAATGTAAGTTGCGAAGTCGTAAAATTATAGTCCGCTAGTGACGTCACTTTTGGGGGAAATTGTTTTGGGGGTGGAGGTCGAGCGCTTTCCGAGGACACTTCTTTAGTTTTCGTGCGACGCATAGTTTGGATTTTAGAGGGGGTTACTATCTGCCCCCCTCGATACAGTGTGTGAGGATCTGACCGGGGAGACGGCGCAGGTTAAAGTTAGCATGCCTCCAAACGTCAATTTAATTGCCACATACAGTAGCATATTACGCATATTGCTACTTTGCATGTTAGTTGCATATTATTAGTTCCATTTTAGTTATCTTTAATTTTCCTTTTCTAATGGGTAGAGCGGACCGAAAAACGTTCGAAGGCAACTTGCTCCCGTCAAAAAATGTTTGCTTTAGTCAAAACCTTCGATTTGACTCTAATGGGCAAATATATAAAACTAATAAGTAATCAAAAACGGAAAAATGACGGATTCCTCTGGTGCGTTTTCTTGCATGTCTACAGACAAGCAAACGCTGAAAGTTTCATTAAAATATCGTTATCTGTTAAAGCGTGACGACTGGGTGTAACTTTTTCGGAGGTGACCTCACTTGACCTTTACTAACTCGATGACCTGACTTCAAAATTTTGACAACATGCCAAATTGATGTGGGAAAAGGTATGCCAAATTTCGGCGCGCTACCGCGCGCCGTTCTTCCACTGTCCGCGGAAAACCTTCGGGGGATGGGGTCGGCAACGACCCCCCGCCCCCGAGACGGCGCGGGTTAAGGAAAAATATCTCGGAAATATGAAAAACACAATTTTCAAGTGACGAAAAACAACCAAGCCGTACATAGCCAAACCTAACCACTTCCTTCATGGTGATGAAATGGATGCAGCATGTGTTGCAAATACCTTAAAGCACAATAATGCCAGACTGTCATTATATTTTGCAAAAATAAGACTGCAGAAACTCCAGCAGTCTTATACTGGTAATGTTTTTCTCAAGCTCGGTGAAATTCCACAATGTGCCTCACATACCATGTATGAATTAGGCCGCAATTATTGTCCGCCATCCATAGCTGTTCTGGCTTATGAATTACTACAATTTTCCACTTGCTAGTCATCCTTTTTCGCATTATCTGCATCAATGCCATGCAATGTAGCAGCAGTTGCCGAGGACATCTTACTCACTTTGCATTACTGAAATTCTGCTTGACTATGTCGGATGACTGGACTACACTTGCTGATCACTGATTATGTTGCCCTACATATACCTATATGTTATTGATCAGGTTAGCTAACGCACTGTATGACCAACGCAATCGATACGTCCCTAAGCCCGAATAACCAACCAATGTCAGATGTATTTTGCACCATTGTGACGTGGCTGTCCGTTTATTGGGTAAGGTTTCGTTGGCTGTACTGAGTGGCGTCATTGTGGCGTGGCTGTCCGTTTATTGGGTAAGGTTTCAATGGCTGTATTGTGTGTGTTGCGTCATTGTGGCGTAGCTGTCCGTTTATTGGGTAAGGTTTCTTTGGCTGTACTGAGTGTTGCGCCATTGTGGCGTGGCTCTCCGTTTATTGGGTAAGGTTTCGTTGGCTGGACTGTGTGTGTTGCGCCATTGTGGCGTGGCTGTCCGTTTATCGGATAAGGCTTCGTTGGCTATACTGTGTGTGTTGCGTCATTGTGAGGTGCCTGTCCGTTTCAGCGGATGGTGATGACATTCCGTGTGTCTGAGCTTGTTATGCTGTTGGGATACGCCGGCCGGAACAAGACTGGACGCAAGCAGGAGCTGCAGGCACGTGCGCTCGATCTCGCAAAGTCTCGCGTCACCTCGGTTGTGGCCAAGATCAGGGAGCTCTACAAAACCATACAGTGAGTGTGCGCGGACCGTGGAGGGGGAGAGTTGGTGTCGTGCGGCGGGTTGGTGCAACAGTCAGCCGGGCAGCAGGACACGCTGGTGCCGGACCTGGTGTCGCGCGCTGAGTTGTTGCGACAGCCATCCGTCCAGTGGTGCCAAAACTGCCTACAGCAGTTTCGGAGAATCGAGAAGCAAACAACCATCAGTTGGGCGTGGCCTTCACAATCAGCCGTACAACAACAAAACGCCGAATCAGCAGTCAACGATGCTATGCATTTAGCCAATTCCACCCAGTACAGCCCGCATCACGAATCCAATCATGAAGCCTATTATGTAGGTACTAGTCGGCTAGCGTCGCAATGCAACCACTAGTCAGCTGGCGTCGCCATGTAGCCACTAGTCGGCTAGCGTTGCCATGTAGGTACTAGTCGGCCAGCGTTGCCATGTAAGTACCAGTCGGCTAGCGTTGCCATGTAGGTGCTAGTCGACTAGCGTCGCCATGTAGCCACTAGTCAGCTGGCGTTCCCATGTAAGTACCAGTCGGCCAGCGTCGCCATGTGGGTACTAGTCGGCTAGCGTCACCATATAGCCACTAGTCGGCTAGCGTCGCCATGTAGCCACTAGTCGGCTAGCGTCACCATGTAGCCACTAGTCAGCTGGCGTTCCCATGTAGGTACTAGTCGGCTAGCGTCGCCATGTAGCCACTAGTCAGCTGGCGTTCCCATGTAAGTACCAGTCGGCCAGCGTCGCCATGTGGGTACTAGTCGACCAGCGTCAACTTGAAGCGAATCCACTCGTCGAGGCGGATCAGAAAAAAAGTGTAGGTATGTGTAGTTACCTCGAGTAATTCTCAGAAATGCGAAATAATCCTTCAACTTAAAACTGCATATCGTGTAAAGTATTTTGCTGAAATTTGTATTGTACTTGAAAACTTAGTTCTTGCATTTTGGCTCCGATGAACTCCATATGGCTTCAATCATGGGATATACCTGCTGCAGATGTAACTTTTCACACTTTCCGCAACTTGAACATACCTACTGCACAGGTACACTGCCGGCCAGCTGAGAAGCTGATTGTCAGCTGTCAGGATAGCCTCGGGCTAGGTAGTGCCGTCCTGCTGCAGTATAACCGGAATTGCAGCCCTCGGCAAAGGAGGCATAGCTATGCATCTAACGTGCTACGGCAGAGCCCCATCTCGACAACCTTAACCGACAGGTCCATTGGCGACTGAGCCGATCGGACTGCCCCCCCCCGCCACCCCTACAAGTAATTCGACGCATGTATCCAACTTGATGCATTTACTACTGACGAAAACTTACTAAGACTTGTTTATAATGTACAACTTTGTTATGAAACAGAACAAAGTAGAAAGTAGTAAAATGGTTTATCAAACAGGCTATCTGACGTAAGTTTGAATTCACTACTTTACTCTAACTGCAGTGTACTCAGTTTTTAACCTTACCCATGTATAGTTATTTGGATACTCAGATGTTGACCTTACCGTGTGCAGTTATTTGGATACTCAGTTGTTAACCTTGCCCATGTGTCGTTAATCGGATCCCCAGCTGTTAATCTTCCCCCTCGCAGTCATTTGGAAATTCAACTGTTAACCTGACTACCGTGTGGATAGTTGGGACGGATTTTGCCCCGGTGCGTGTCTCTCTCTCTCTCTCTCTCATCCGCTCCTCTACTCTCCTCCACTTCCCTCCTCTCCACTACTCCCCTCCCCTCCTCTCCACTACTCTCCTCCCATCTCCTCCACTCCCTTCATGGGCGCAAAATGACCAACGCAGTCGACGCGCCCTAAAGCACAAATCCACCACCACTCCCCTCCCCTCCTCTCCTCCACTCCTCCCCTCTACCCCTCCACTCCCCTCCCTCCTCGCCTCCCCTCCCCATACGCTCCTCGACTCCCCTCCCCTCCCCTCCCCCTCCCCTCCCCTCCCCTCCCCTCCCCTCCCCTCCCCTCCCCTCCCTCCCCTCCCCTCTCTCTCTCCTCTCTTCTCCACTCCTCTCCACTCTACTCCCCTCCCTTCCCTCCCTCCCCTCCCTCCGCCAACTCCTCCATCCTCTGCCAACTGTTAATATTTCTGGCAAATATTGGTGAGCATATGTGAACACAAGCAAATCTGTGTGGCCTTGTCACTATCACTCTGGTTACAAAATGGCCGGCCATGCTGTCGACTCGCCTACTAATGCTAATCACTAATAATGAACTATGGGCGCTGCATGACCGATGCAGTCGATGCGCCTCAACTCCAATAACAACAATAATGAACTATTAGGTAAATTATGCAAAGCCGCAGAAGGAACACGGCTGTAGCAGTGCTGCGTGACAGCAAACGTCCAATGAATCCGCCAGAGCAGTGTTGTATCTGCACTCGTGTAGGTATTACCGTGTTTAAGCACTGACACACAATTTATGGTCGAGGCGCCCCAAAACCCAAATAACTAACTAAGCACTGCCACGATGGTATATACGCACTCCTCCGTTACTCGTTGGCACCGAAGCTGCGGAGTGACTGATGCAGACCGTTCTCAGACCACTTAAGACCTACTGTAACTTAGTGGCATGTGGTGCCTCTCCAGGCGAAATTGATTCACGCTCAGCTCCCGTCGCTCCAGTCCCGCACAGTTCCGGCCGGCGAGCAGCCCGATACCTGGCGCCTCGGGGCATGGCTTCGCTCGGTGTCGCCGCCCCACCTGTGTCCGACCACCGCCGGATTGTGGCGTAGTTGCGGGGGTGGCCGGCAGATGTCGGGCGTGTGGTGGTGACGTCAGCGGCCGGCGGCGGCCCGCGCCAGTGGTGGTCAGTGGACGTGGCGGCGCGGTACTGGTACTGGTGGTGCGGACGGCCGGCTCGTGGACGCTCTGCGCCGCTCATCGGCACTACTGCAGTCATCGCCAGTAGTCTGTGTGGAGATGGCCATTTGACGACTGAGGTGTCCAGCAAACCTCGCCAGACAACCGGTGGCGGCATCGGCCTCTTCCCCGGCCTCCAACTGACATCGGTGGCCTGCAGTTGACCTGCAAGTGGCGTGGCCACCGTCCAGCCCCGACGGTGCCGCCGTGGCAAGCTGGCGTACACCATGGCCACCAGGGAGCGCTGCTACGACCGTCTCGAGGCAGGACTTGCCCTCGCCTCGCGCCGGCTGCCTCCTGCCCACGGATGTCTAGGTGGAGCAGACCGGGCCAGTGGTGTGGGAAGTCGGTTCTGGCTATGCGGCGAAGGAACTCTCGCCAAGCCCCACGACTCCCGTGGTGATCCCATCGTGGCCCCTCGTCTGTCGGCTGGTTTCCTTCGCTACCGTCTCCGCGATGCGGCTGGTGGTATTCCGCCCGGCGGAGGTAACGTGGGATCCGGCGGTGGCCGTTCCGTGAGATCTAGCGGTGAAGGTGCGGCGGGATGTGGTGATGGATATCCACTGGGATCCAGCGGCGGAGATTCCGTGAGGTTCAGCGGTGGATACTATTTAAGGCCCAGCGGTGGAGATCGCATCGGATCCGGTGGCGGAGATCAAATCAGATCCAGTAACGGGAGGCTCGTCGGATCCAGCAGTGGAGATCCCAACCGATCCGGTGGCGGGGATCGTACCAGATGTGCCGACGGAGAGTCCGTTATGTCCGCCGGTGCAAATGGGTGTACCTCCAGGTCAGTTGGTGTTGCCTAAGCCGGGCGAGATCGTGGAGTTGGTGCGACAGAAGAGTTGGGACTGAGTGCACTGGTCGAAAGTCGATGTGTATTAGTTCAAACACGTTGGACCAATTTGGTTTCTTAGCGTTAATGCAGATCAATAGGGGTTTCACGTGCGCGTTAGTCGGAGGTAGTAGTTATGATATCCCAATGATGGAATCAGGCCATATAACGTATGTTCATCTGAACATGTTTAACGTGAGCGATCAAGCCGACCCATAAATAAGCAGACTGATCTCGGCCAAACGACCAATGTTTGGTCCAGTGACGGCTTGTTTATGTACAGAGGCGGAAGGTACAGCAATATCAGGATCCGCGTCTGGTGGGAATTTTGGAATGCAACGGCACTCAACGTGAGGTAATCGTCATGACATTCCAGCGGCGGACTCTGGTCAAGGTCAATTATGTTATCTGGAAACGTTTGAATTACTTTAAATGTTAAATAGAGATGTAAATAAAGCTAAAACAGCGTCGAAGTTAGTCTATCAAATAAACGGAGCATGTTCACTTGTCTGAAACGCTCAACGGTTCAGTCACAACTTTCTTATGCACAAGTCATAAAGGTATGTATGTAGATTCACGCCTGGGATGTCTAGTCGGGTGGTACCTGGGAAGCCGGACCACACGAACCTGGCTTTCGAAGTAAACATGATGACAACAGCTGTTTACAAATTCGGTGGTCTTCAAATGTGAAGCCTTGCGAGCATGTCGCCGCTCTGGTCAATATCACCAACAGGCTTCGACTACGATAAGTAATTAGCACCTTGTAGTAGTTATGACCAATTAGCATTCACGTCGTAAAAATGGTGTCATTTGTGCTCTCATCAGTGGCAGATCTAAGATTTGTCCAAGGGGTGGGGCATCTAAAATTGTTATGCTTCTAGACTTCAATTCCCAAGTGGGGGTGCGCTCCGAAAATATATGGACTTCCAGGTAACATCGTGCCATGGCTAGTCTTTGTCTTCTTGGGTTTTGTGGCATAGTCAGTTTTCATCGCATATTCTTAGCGCACACGGGGAACAAGGGACACATCCCTCTTTTTAGCTTTGGAAAAGGTCGTTCGAGAGGAGATAAACGTTAAGGTTTTCCATGAAAAAATTCCACAATACAACAATCGCTCGAAGGTCGATTTCGATCTTTGAATGCGAAAAAACTGGTTCAGGATGTGGAGGGGCCAATGGGAACCTGAGGAGCTGGATGTCCGCTGGTGCTGGTCTCCACTGGAAGAGTAGAGACCAGGCGCCGATGTGAAGTGCGGGCCGATGGTAGTGGCCCGTGGCCGATGCAAACTCCCCGGGCTGGCGCAGACTGTCCTGTGAAGATTGATCCGAGTCTGTCACTGCATCAGCACGACTGCTCCGTCGGCCCGCGGCCCCCTAGGTGGCCCAGAGGCCCTCGTGAGCAGCCCGGAGACACCCGGAGCACCAAGTTTATCGTGTGGTGCGTCACGACCTATGTTGAAACACGTCTTCTAAGACGGTAGTTAGTTATTTGGGCTTTAGGGCGCATCGACCAGAGTTGATCATTCGCGTGCAGTCTTCTAAAACGTGTGCCGGTCTTGGGTACCGAAGGGGCCTAAGGGGGGGGCTACGTGTCTACTGTGCAGCGTTGTGAGGGGGGTCCGCACTCCACAGGGGGAATGCGGCTGCCGCCCAGACCACCTCGGGTGTGCAGTAGCTCCTTCCGCGTACACGCTGCGACGTTACCAGAATTGTCGTTGGCACTCGATCGAATGGGACATACGCGCGCCAGTGGAAACGACGGAATAACAGTGCTGAGAGCGACGCGACGTTTGCAATCATAGGGCCTCATCTACTGCATGTGATAAACTATTTACTGCGTACTGATGAAGTGCTGCCTCAGTGGAAAGAGGCCTGTGTTATTCCGTTGCACAAGAGGGGTGATCGTGACAACCCCGGAAACTTTAGGCCCCCATATCTTTGCTGAGTGTTGTTGCTAAACTGTGTGAGAAAATTGTAAACACGCAGCTTTCACTCATCTCGACTCAAACCACGTACTCTGTTCAAATCAATATGGTTTTCGTCCCGGCCACTCAACCGAAACAGCAATGCCCGATACTGTGCAATTTCTGACCAAAAATATGGATCGTGGTCATGTGTCTACCCTGCTTGCTGCTGATACGTCCCGTGCGTTCGATAGCGTGGAGCATAGCCGCCTGTCAGAAAAGCTAGGCTGGTATGGGATCGACGTTCACTGGTTTGAGGATTGGTTGCGAGGGAGGAGCCAGAAAAGTCAGGGGAGTACCGCTGAGCCTCTCCCGGTGACGCACGGTGTAGTACAGGGAAGCCAAATCGGGCCAAAATTGTATTTGATTGTCACTAACGACCTAGCATCACATCTAAAGTATGGCCACCTCGTAATTTTCGCTGATGATGCTCAATTTCTGGACTCTGACGCCCCAGACATGTCTGAGCTGAAACTACGTGTAGAAAACACCTTGGATACAGTTCTGAACTGGTTCACAAAATCGGCTAAAAATCAACCCTGGAAAGACTGAGCTGCTGGTTGTCAAATCTCAGCGCCGGAAATGTGACACATTATCGATCAAATTTGGAGATGCTGTAATCAAGCCCTCACCGAACGCAAAAATCCTCTGTGTGTACGTCGATTTGACTCTGACCTGGGATAGACAGGTGTCTCAGGTGGTTCGGCAGTGTTATAGTGTTCTCGTCGGCCTGTCAAAATGTCGACAAAAATTACCCTCAGAAACGAAGAAACTCCTCATTCAGGCACTGGGTTTCCCCCACATCTACTACTGTATGACAGTTTGGTGAAGTTGCAACAAAGCCCAGAGAGATAGGATTCAGAAGGCGATACATTTTTGTGCCCGTATAGTATCCGGCCTCGGCCGACGAGAGCACATCACCCCGACATTAGAGGCACTTGGATGGTTGAAATTTGATGCCATGTTGGAGGAGCGCGACGTAGTTATGATCCGGAAGCTAACGTCGTCTGGTGTCCCAACTACGCTGGCGTGCTCCATCAAGCCTCGTGCAGATGTGTCGTCCAGGAGCACTCGGTGCGCAGCCACAAAGATGTTGGAGCTCCCGCGAGTTCGCTCCGAACTCGCTAAGCTGAGCTACCCATTCAGAGCCGTAGCTGCGTGGAACGGCCGTTTGGAGGCGCGTTCGATCACGGGGTGATCGAACGATCACGAGGTGATCAAGCGTGATTTATGTGTAGATGATTTTTAATTGACTCTTGTCTAATGACATGAGAAATAGGATTATGTATATAGTTTTACAGAAATGTGTTGACGAGAGGGCTGAAAAGCCATATTATTTTGGAGACATTAATAAATCTGACTATGACTATGACTATGTGACCAAGTCACTGTTCCAGACTGCAGCGTTGTGGCCATGTCAGTGTTCCAGACCGTAATTGTCAGTCTTATGTTCCGCTGACGACCTTCCCTGGGGATCGCATTGCCAATTAGTTGGGCAGTAGACTGTCCACATTTGGAGATGACTGCTGGCGTCTTTATAGAGCTAACGGAGTATATGTCGACAGTCGGATTCAGCTTTTGTCGATCTCACGTGGTATGTTTTGGATGGATATAATTTGTGAATGTCTGTTACCGACCATTGTCATTTTGGTCTGATGTGGACGGTCATATGCCATTATACCACCAGTTATTTAGAAAATGAGCATCAAGTTGCGCTCTCGTTTCACCCCAAAGCGCTGTATGGTTTGAGATGAATGTTGCTCTGAGACAAGACGGCTCCTCATTCATTACTTCTTTTTTTTCGGCTGACACAACAATGTGGCTTTCAACTGAAATGCGTTCAATTTAACAACACTCCTTCATTTTTTTTTGTGTGTGTTGAATTCAAGGAAAGCTTGCCGATGCCCGTATCGTGCGGAAAACTTGTGACCTTCCTATTGCCGTCGCATCAAGCGATATCACGCGATCCTGGTTCGAATCGTGACATCGAAAGAAACACAACGAGTGGTTAAGGTGTCGGGCTATGGGTACCAAAGGTCCCGGGTTCGACTCTAGCGCCACTCAGGACATTTCCCAATCCCGCGGCCCACCGTCGAAACAGTGTGGGCGGCGTCATTAGCCGTGAATGTGCATAAAGTGTGTCGTGAACCAACCAATAAACAAACAAGAAACACATAAAATGCTCGTTTGTTGTGACCATTGAGAACTGAAAAAATGCGTGAATTTTCAAGTGCCTTCAATTTGTGCATGGCTTATATCCTCCAAAGTGCGCCTTGTTTATGACCTAAATCTTGTATAACTATGAAGCCGTAGTTCGGATCCAGCTGGAAATAGCACTGACCAATTTGGAACACCTGATAATCCTGCAGGTACATTTATGCTAAAGTTGAGTGATAGTGATAGTGATGCTGGCCACTAGTCCATCTCTGTCATGAACGGCCTCGCCCCGATTAGGGCTAGGGCCTCTGTGCCATGCTGTTGACCACTGGTCCATCTGTCATGAACAGCCTCACCCCTAGTCTGTTAACCATGATGTTGGCGCTTCGCCGACCGGGTATGTTTCGGCAGGTCTCAGACTTGCCCCACCTCGCTATGATGTCGGCCCGTCTGACCGTGTCTTTCGGCAGGGGCTTGCCCCACCTCGTTATGATGTCGGCCCGTCTGACCGTGTCTGTTTCGGCAGGTCTCAGGCTTGCCCCACCCCCGCTATGATGTCGGCCCGTCTGACCGGGCGTGTTTCGGCAGGTCTCAGACTTGCCCCACCTCGCTATGATGTCGGCCCGTCTGACCGTGTCTGTTTCGGCAGGTCTCAGGCTTGCCCCACCCCGCTATGATGTCGGCACGTCTGACCGTGTCTGTTTCGGCAGGTCTCAGGCTTGCACCACCCCCGCTATGATGTCGGCCCGTCTGACCGTGTCTGTTTCGGCAGGTCTCAGGCTTGCACCACCCCCGCTATGAATCCGACGGCAGGCGGTGACAGGTCGGCCGTCTACAGTTTCCCCTCTTCCATGATGCAGGTGCGAATCGCAATAGATGAGTGTCTCACGCCCGGGGAACGTGGGTTCGACTCGTGCTACGTCGTTATTTTTGGCGCCACGTTCAAATTGTCAGTAATATGTACACGCTTGACATCTGACCCTGCGACACGTCATGGTACAGCATGTGTAGCACATTGTACAGTGCAGTTTGTGCTGTGCAGTGCAGTAGTAGACAATACAGTATGACTGTGCATGTGAAATGCACTGCAATACAGCATGTGCGATATATTCTGGTCAGCGTGTGCAGTATGGTGTGGTACAGCGTGTATGGTATAGTGTGGTCAGTGTGCACAGTACATTGTGATAAGTGTATGCAGCAGATTGTGGTTAGTTTGTGTAGTATGGTGTGGTGCAATGTGTGCAGCATCTTACGGTGCAATATGAGCAGTATGTTGTGGTCAGTGTGGTCAGTATATGCAGTATAGTGTAGTACAGTGTGTGCAGTACATTGTGGTCAGTATGCCTGCAAAATATTGACAGTGTGTGCGTTATCTTGTGGTCAGGTATCCAGATTATTGTGGTCGGTGATTGCAGTATGTTGGGGTACAGTGTGCATAGTATATTGTGGTCAGTGTTAGTTATTTGGGTTTTAGGGCACTTCGACTGTTGTGGTCAGTGTGTGTAGTATATTGTGATCAGTGTGTACAGTATATTGTGGTTAGTGTGTGCAGTATTTTGTGGTACAGTGTGAGCGGTATATCGTGGTTAGTGTTTGCAGTATATTGTGGTACAGTACGTGCAATATATTGTGGTCAGTGTTTGTGCACTCGTCTTCAATAGATTGCGACAGGGTGCGGCGTGATGTGTTGGATGCCGTTTGCAGTACAGTGTGTTGCAGTGTGTGCTACAGTACACTGGCACATGTAGCAGTGGTTTGCAGTACAGTATGGCACAGTATTAAATACAGCATATGCATTCTAGTGTGCAGTGGTTTGTGGTGCAGTATGGTACGATGCTGTACAGTTGGTTGGCTATTTGGGCTCAGGGGTGCATCAACTGCAGTTCGCTGCATGCGATGTGCCGTTCTGTATACTTAAGAGTCTGGGTGTGACTCACCAAAGCATGCTAACGTCATGATGTGGGTCACCAGAGTGTGCTAATGTGTCACGGTGTGGGTCTCCAGAGTGTGCTAATGTATCATGATGTGGGTCACCAGAGTGTACTAACGTGTCATGATGTTGGTCGCCAGAGCGTGCTAACGTGTCACGATGTGGTTCACCAGAGCATGCTAGCGTCACGGTGTGGGTCACCAGAGTGTGCTAACGTGTTACGGTGTGGGTCACCAGAGCGTGCTAACGTGTCGCGGTGTGGGTCACCAGAGTATGCTAACGTGTCACGATGTTGGTCGCCAGAGCATGCTAACGTGACGCGGTGTGGGTCACCAGAGCGTGCTAACGTGTCACGGTGTGGGTCGCCAGAGCGTGCTAACGTGTCACGGTGTGGGTCACCAGAGCGTGCTAACGTGTCACGGTGTGGGTCTCCAGAGCATGCTAACGTGTCACAGTGTGGGTCTCCATAGCGTGCTAACGTGTCACGATGTGGGTCTCCAGAGCATGCTAACGTGTCATGGTGTGGGTCACCAGAGCATGCTAACGTGACGCGGTGTGGCTCATAAGAGCGTGCTAACGTGTCATGGTGTGGGTCACTAGAGCATGCTAACGTGTCATAATGTGGGTCACCAGAGCGTGCTAACGTGTCATGATGTGGGTCACCAGAGCATGCTAACGTGTCACGGTGTGGCTCATAAGAGCGTGCTAACGTGTCACGGTGTGGGTCTCCAGAGCCGCAGCGCGGGCTTCAACCCCGTCTACATGCCCGAGTATGCACCGAAGCCGAGCCCGCAGCCGTCGGCGGGCTCCAAGGTACCCACCCACCCAGACGTCATGCTCAAATCACTGCCGTTCTTCGACGTCATCGGCGAACTCATGAAGCCCACCAGCCTCGGTGAGTGCGGAGGTTCTTGCTAGTCTCGCTAGCCGGCCTGGGTGGACAGGCCGATGGAAGGCCCGTCAATCTCGGTAGTGCTGTGTGAGTTCGTCGGCCTCTGTAAGCCCGTCGGAACCAGACCGGCCGCGGGAAGCCCTCCAGCGTAGGAAGGTCTGTTGGAAGCCTATCAGCATCGACGAGCTGCCATAGTGCTTTGTTATCAGCATCGAGTGCCTTGTTCAGCTTTGTCTGAAACTTGACGTAAGATGGAAAGAGTTAGTCACTCCAAGTGAGCTGGTAGGAATCGTGCCGTCACGGACAGGCTTGTCAGCGAAGATCGCCGAGGTGGAAAGCAACCTGATGTGCCGTGACAGCACTGGAATCTACCAGAAATGTAGCCCCTCTGAAGTACTGCTAGTCATCTATTCAGAACTGTCGTGCTGTTCCATTGTTGAATAGCTGCTATTGTCATTTTGCTGTGAGGCCGAAGCAAGTGGTGGTAGGTCCCTACTGGTCCAGCATGAAACCAACACTCGCTCTAATGTGTCATGTGATGGGTGCGTGTGGTTTGTTGTGTCGTACCAGTGAGGTCAACAGCGGGGTCAACTGCTGGTGCAGTGGTGCACAGAGCGGGATACGATGTGGTCGGTTGTGTCGTACCAGTGGGGTCAACAGTGGGGTCACCTGCTGGTGCAGTGGTGCACAGAGCGGGGTGCGATGTGGTCGGTTGTGTCGTGCCAGTGGGGTCAACAGTGGGGTCACCTGCTGGTGCAGTGGTGTACAGGGCGGGGTGCGATGTGGTCGGTTGTGTCGTGCCAGTGGGGTCACCTGCTGGTGCAGTGGTGCACAGGGCGGGGTGCGATGTGGTCGATTGTCAGTGTATTGCCGGCTCGCCGGCTGACCGGGTAACAGTGGGGTCACCTGCTGGTGCAGTGGTGCACAGGGCGGGGTGCGATGTGGTCGGTTGTCGGTATATTGCCGGCTCTCCGGCTGACCGGGTAACAGTGGGGTCACCTGCTGGTGCAGTGGTGCACAGGGCGGGGTGCGATGTGGTCGGTTGTCGGTATATTGCCGGCTCTCCGGCTGACCGGGTAACAGTGGGGTCACCTGCTGGTGCAGTGGTGTACAGAGCGGGGTGCGATGTGGTCGGTTGTGTCGTGCCAGTGGGGTCACCTGCTGGTGCAGTGGTGCACAGGGCGGGGTGCGATGTGGTCGGTTGTCAGTGTATTGCCGGCTCTCCTGCTGACCGGATCGCATCTCCGTCGGCCAGCGCCGTCGCAGGTGCCGGGGAAGGGCTACAACGATGGCACGTTCGGCTTCCACCTGACGCCGCAGCAGGCCGACGAGATCGCCTCCAACCACGACGGACGCATCGGCTCCAAGCTGGAGTTCCCCGTACAGGTGGGCGCTGTGCTGTCACCTTTTGGGGGATCCCGTGGCGCGGCGAGACGGCCAGTCGGCCGTGCGCGACAGCTGTTTTGTGTGGGGGCGAGTAGTCTAGGGGTGAGTTGCTCGTCTCTCAATCGAAAGGTTCTGGGTTCGAGTCTCACCTGTCGCTACTCTTCGCCCGCGACCAATCGGCGTGAGAGATTGGCGACGCTGCATGACTCAACAGTCGATGTGTCGTAGATCCAATGGCCAGCCATCTGCTTGGTGTCTCGTTTTTGGACCGGTGGTGTGACGCGCAGAGCTCGTGTGATCTGGCCGTGTACATTAGTGTGGCGTGTGGTGATGCTAACGAAGCAGCGCCGCCAGCGGTAAGTGTCGGGGAGGTGTGTTTCCAGACATGGCCGGGAATTGCTCAACCGTGCCGCTCTGTGTCGCGCGCTGTTTTCTGTGCAAAATGCATGGATTTGAGTGGGTAACTTCTAGTGCATGTTTGAGGATACGATCATGCATGGTGCATCCAGTTTTTGTGAGTTGTATATACTGAACCCAAGCATTGCTTGCTTGTGTTTATATTTTTCACACATAAAAGCACCCACTCTTGAAATAAATTCAATAGCTGCAGTTTAAATTGCATTGCGTTTAATGTGGGAATGAAATGCATTTGAGGTGCATTTCATGTATCGCAAAATGTGTATCTAAGTACCGGCATGTTATGTCCACACTCATCTGTGACATTTATTTCTTACTTGGAACACCTAATTCTAAGTGCATCCGATAACACTGCAGTCACGTGTATGTTATATCATGTTGGGTATTTTACCAGCTATAATTCCAGGGACTATGAGCAGGAGCTGTCTACGCCTAGTTTAGTAAGTGTCTGTTGATGGCTGTGCAGGCTGTGGCAGTCCACCATGGGTATGGTAGAGACGTCGTGGTTGATGATGACGTGCTTGAGATGCTTAACTGCTGGAACCCGCTCCCCACAAATGGCAATCTACCGCTGGTATGATACGTCGACTGCGAAGAGCACGCTTCAAATGCGGTCGACGATGTTGCTCCGCCACTGATGGCTGGTGTCGTCTGCAGATCCAGATGCGACTGTGTCTGCTGGAGACTTCGTGTGCTCAGGAGGACCACTTCCCGCCTAACATCTCCGTCCGCGTCAACAACAAAGCCTGCCAGCTGCCCGTGAGTAGTGCCCTCGCCACAGTAGTCTGCTCTTGGCCAGTCCTTGAGGTGTTCTACTCAGGCAGTCTAGTGAAAGGCACCCAGGCTTCCCTTTGCCCCGGTCATCGGGATACCTCCGAGCTGTTCTCATCGCCTCTCCTCTTGGGTTGCTCAGGTTGCCCTCTCGTCTCTTCCTCTCATGTTTATCCGGTCTGTCAATAGCTCCTTCCCCTTGGCTATCTCCAGGCTGCCCTTCTCCCCTTAAGTTCATCTAGCTTCCACAGACTGGTGCTTCCTTTTTCCCCCCAACTTCCTTCAGGCTGTCCACTGTCATCTCCTCAGATTACACCCTCCCCGCGGCTCTCCATAGTCTCTTCCCCTTAGGTTCCCCACTGTTGTCCGCGCCAGGTTGTCTCTGAGCTGACGCACAGTCCGAGCGTGGTCCGCTTGTCATCTGATCTGAGTTTGTCCCGTGGCTGGCCGTTGGCACTGGTTCCGACCGCGCAGTACATACTAGTCGGTATCACGTGCTCGACTGCCTGTCGAGACATGGCTGCAGTACCTACCGCCTAGTATCACATACTCGTGTGTGTGTGTGTGTATGTGAGTTTTGCCAGCCTGCCACCGTGTGGTGATAACGGCTGGTGCCTCGACTGCCTGTCGAGACATGGCTACAGTACCTAGGGCCTAGTTGTTTCGCATTTGTATCGCATGTAAACATGGCATATGCACTTGTGACTTCGGTTTGACACCGGCGTCATGACTGCAGCAGGTACCGTTCTTCACTTAATGGCCAACTAAATTTATTGGTTGAATCCCATAGGAATATTTGACAGCTTCATCGCGATCACCATCATCGTTTCGCCACCGTCACCAGCATGTTCGTCACCAGCGTGACCGGTGCGCTGTCTGCCGACAGAACCCCGTGATGAGCACGAAGCCGGGTGTTGAGCCGCGCCGGCCGCCCAAGCCGGTCAACATCACGTCGCTGTGCCGCATATCGCCCGTGCAGCCCAACACCGTGCACATCACGTGGAGCATGGAGCTGGGCCGCGCCTACTGCGTCACCATCTGCGTGGTGCGCCGGCTCACCTCGCAGAACCTGCTCCACAGGCTCAAGATGCGCGGCGCCAAGAACGCCGACTTCACGCGCGGACTCAGTGAGTGACTGGAGCGCGTCGGACCGCCCTAAAGCCAATATAGCTAACGAGTCACTGGGGTGGGAAGGGTGAGGTGCGCTAGGCGAGCTCGGTGTATGGTGGGGAGGGCTGGGCCGATTGTATAGGATGTTAGTTAGCCATTCGAGTTTAAGCGCGCTTCGATCAAAACGTGATCATTTAGCGCCCAATTGTATAGAGTGGTGATACAGTGTCGACTGAGCTCGGTACACCGCGGTGGTGACCGATTTGAGGTCGCACTGTGGTGTTATGGTTGTGGCATGGTGTGAGACTTGTACGTTTTCGTAGCCCTGACTTTGGACGCCTTTGACGTGACCCTACCTGTGCTTTTGCGTGTGGCCAAGTAGTGTGCTTCGCGGCCGTAGGCTGATCATGTGGTCCTCTAGATCAGGGTCACGCAACAGCTCCGTCCTGGGTTTTTGTCATTCAGAGCATTGCGCTCTCTGAGTTACCCTCTGATTGCCTTGCCGAAAGGTTGAGTGATGTTTGAAACGACTGCAGACTTCGATGGAAATGTCTCCTGTCTGTATCATCTGTCTCCTTATCAGTCTCCTTATCCGTCTCCTTTTCTGTCTCCTTATCCGTCCCCTTATCCGTCCCCTCCATCTCAGTCTCCATCTCAGTCTCCGGCCCTCTCGCTCTCTCTCCTTGGAAAACTCATTGTACAATGTTAAAATGAGCTCGTCCCGGAACAGACATAATATTATCCTTCGAATTTGATGACAATCATGTGAAAATTCAAGATTTCAAGACATGAATCTTACCCTGTTCTGGATCCCTATGTATGCCTGTGGGGCTGATTCTGTACTTGCTGCCACCGTGTCTTGCCGGGTAGTTGTGGCGTCAGTCCGGCGTTTCTGGCCGATCCCGTGTCAGGACGTGCTGTGGCTACCGCTGGTCTGCCGCGTCTGCCCTCCTGTGACCTCTTGTGCTCCGACAGTCAAGGAGAAGCTGTCGCAGGGCATCGAGGACGAGATCGCCACCACGTCGCTCAAGTGCAGCCTGCAGTGTCCCCTGGGCAAGTGTCGGATGCAGCTGCCGTGTCGAGCCACTACCTGCCAGCACCTGCAGGTAATTGCCGCGGTGCAGACCTTGCAGCCACCGCCACCACCACCACCAGCTGGTGCCAGCTGCGGTCTGTGGGTCTCGCTGAGTCTCGGTGTCATGACGTCATTCGTCTTGTGCGTTTGAGATAACCTTGCCGCTATTGCGGTACGATTGTTTCACATCATATAGGACCCTTGCACAGATATGTATTAAAGGGTGGGTTCTGCCCCCTCTCCCCAATATTTCCACGGACCTAACCTCCACGGACATTACAGCGGTGTCTGTGTGATGGTATCACAGCATCCATCCCGTCCGCAGTGTTTCGATGCGTCGCTGTACATCCAGATGAACGAGAGGAAGCCCACCTGGGTGTGTCCGGTGTGCGACAAGCCGGCTCTGTACTCCAGTCTGGTGATTGACGGGTGAGTGGCGACGGCAGCGCTGGTGATTGACGGGTGAGTGGTGATTGGCGGGTGAGTGGTGATTGACGGGTGAGTGGTGATTGGCGGGTGAGTGGTGATTGACGGGTGAGTGGTGATTGGCGGGTGAGTGGCGACGGCAGCACTGGTGAGTGGCGATGACAGCGCTGGTGATTGATGGGTGAGTTGCGACGGCAGCGCTGGTGATTGACGGATGAGTGGCGACGATAGCGCTGGTGATTGACTGGTGAGTGGCGACGATACCGTGCATACGTTGCCCCCGGCATGCGATGCACCTTCGTCCAATTCACTGGTATGACTCAGTAGGAGCCACGAGGCGCTAGAGCCCCCAGCCGCAGCCACCCCACATCCCCAGGGGGTGAATGGATTCGCAGTGCTCTAACACCCGCTGGCTCTGGCAGTGCAGTCGCTGCGGTGGTGGAGCTCTAACCAAGATGGCGTCGGGCAGCATCGGAGCGATTCTAGACTGACGCCCCGGCCATTTGTTTGCTACCTGCGCTTGACACCCCTGAAAATCAGTGTTCCAAACTTTCCAGATGGGTTGAAAATGACACCATTGGTAATAAGTGTCCGCGTCCATCTCACAACATCATCGAACTTTCCTCTCGCATCATTTCATGCTCTGCCTTCAAAATAGCAGTTAACATAAAAACAGTCAATGCTCAAGAAATGGCGGATTTTTGTTGGTCTCATGTATGAGGAGGAATTGCATCTTGGTCATATACGACCACATTTTGTTTTTGACGTCCTTCATCTGCTTTCTTGGTTCACTTTTCCACTCGTATGTGTACAACGTATCCAATAATACTATTTCACTCAAACACCAAAGTTTAATGTGGATTTGTGGACACTGCGCAAAAAAAAACTCTGAAATGATTCAATACGATTAAGAAACTGCGTCCAATGCATGTCAGCATCAGTGACACCAGCTTGGTGTCGCATCGTCGCCAACTTCTTCTCGCGGAGCCGCGTGCGCTCTTCGGTGGCTTACGACGGCCGTGTTCTGCAGGTACTTTGCCGAGGTGCTGAAGAAGACCGACGTGTCATGCATGGACGTGACCCTGCACCAAGACGGCTCGTGGCGCGAGGTCTCCAAAGACGTCAAGGAGCAACCCAAGGTGGGTGTGTCGCCACATCCGGCCGATGCCATGTTACAGCTGGTACACATGCCATGTCTAGTGTTCCGATGTCGAAAGGCATCGGAACACTACAGGACAGATGAGTGATGATTGTGATAATACAGACAGTCTCAAGGATAGTGGTTGCTATTCGCCTGGTGGTTGCGATATCTCTGGTTGCAATCCCGTTGGTCGTTAAGAATATAAGCTCTGATGCGACTGTGCGGTGTGAGAGACCGGTGGCGGAGTGTGATCTAATCACCGCGGGGCACCGCTGCAGTCTGCGTTAAGGATGTCGTAAACAATGTGGCTGTAACGGGTTTTTGTGAGGTACACGTAGGTGTGTTGTCATGGTACCGCCTGGTGTTGGGCCGGATCCGGTCCCATGTCACGCATCAGACCCCGTCGGTGATCGACAGTCATGAGGACAGTCGGCGCTGTGAAATCACTATCGCTGTGACGTCACTATCGCTGTGACGTCACTGTCGCTGTGACGTCACTGTCGAGCCACTGCGCCCTGACCGGCAGAGGCCGACCGTCAGACCGTCGGCTGCTCTGTAGACCGCGTGTAGACTCGTGGAATGGCTGATGCTGCGAACTTTAGCTCGACGGCTGTCACTTCTGAACGCGCTGGCAGATCGGGAGACCAATCCACCACCACCGCAGATCGGGAGATTTGGGCACCATAGCATGCCAACCGGCGGGACGAGAGACGTCCAGGATCTTTGCCTACCCTGTCATAGGATCTTTGCCTACCCTGTCATGTTTTGTTGCCGATCTTGAAAAAGACATAGTAAGGCTCAGAAAAGTAGCCCTGCTCGGATCCCGACAGCTGTCGAATGGTCGTGTAGCGGAGGCTAGGTTCGCTCTTGCTGACCGGCTGTCTGTTGTCCGTCTCAGGAGGAGGAGGGGGCCGTCAAGGTGCAGACCCTGGAGGACGACTCCGGCTCGGGTAAGTGACGCCACTTATAGCCGTCTCGAGACCTCGCACGTGCAGAATCGAGGCGTCGACGGAGTCAGGCGTGCGCACCGTCCGCTACCCTAGCGTTACGCCTCACGTAGCCAACTTCATACTAGCATGGTGACTCGACGCATCCTATGTGCCCAGCAGATTCCCGGGGTGATTAGTACAACTTCACTACACGAATGGTTCTTGTACCTTGGAGGTGATTGTTTTTTGGTTGTTTTTTTTTTCCCCGCGGGATTGTGTACTTTCCATTACCGGACATGCCAGAAACAACCACGTTATTACGAAGGTGAATCAAAATATGGTATGCCGGAGGCCATCGATCGCCAGAATGCAGGGGCAGCGGTATGTTTAGACACTGTTGGATGGGAGATTGAGCCGGTGTAATGGGGTACCGACAGTTCTTTTTGCATGCGGGGCTGCGTTTATTGACCGATGGGAGACAACCTTTCCAGCCAACCGGGCTCCGCTTCTCCCCTCAGGTGGTCGTAAGGCATTCTGAAGTGGTTCTGATGGTGGCCACGAGCATGTCACTCCTCCCCCTCTAGATCGCATGTTACAGAAGGCCCCACTAAAAAGCGCCACACACGGGCTAGAAGGTGCCCCTTTAGATCTCGTCTTTTTCAACCAGGGGACATCCCACACTCGCCTCTGGCGTTTCCACGTTTTCTACACTACTATATGCACGTAATATATCCATTCCACAAATAGACCCATGCCGCTAAGCGGAATGCTGTAAAAAGTGAGTTATGGGCGCTACATAACCAGTAGCAGTTGATGCGCCCTTAAGCCCAAATAATCATTCAATCAAACTACACTATATTCTCCAATATTTTAGTTGCATGTTGCTGTCATTTAGAATATCATTGGGGAGGAAAATATGGACCTCCAATTAGCAAGTGTCATGCACGCGTTCATTGTTTTGAATCGTTTGGGGGCGCTCAGCATCAAATTGTGCCACGTGTCAGCGGGTCTTTTGGTAGTGTGGCCAGACGACTGTGTGTGGCGTCAAAGAAACAGGTGGTATTCCCATGACTTTCGGGTTCGCTTTTCAGACCTGCCTGGCGAGGTGGTGCTGCGTTGGTGTCCCTCGTCGGTGGCGTCGCGCGTGTACGTGTCAGTGACACGCACTGTTAGTGATGTTCGGTCGTAACCACAAATATTTTGTTGTATTCCGTCCCTGAATAATGATGGAGGATCGTGGCCCAGTGACCACCAAGTACGATACTACCCTTGCCGCCAATAAAAATTGCACGTCCGGTCAACTGAACCTGTGCAACTCGGTGGTGCAGTCCAGCACCACCGACAACCAAAAGTTTATTTGAGCCTCTTGGTGCATCGCTGCCGCAGACGAGGTGAAGGTGACCGAGCAGAAGGAGGCGTCGCCGGAGAAGAAGAAAAAGGAGCCGGTGGTGGTGGACATCACCTCGGACAGCGATGACGAGGCGCCGCCGCCGCCCAAGAAGCGACTCACCTCGGCCGGTGCTGAAGGCAAATGGCAGTCGACAGCCGTGGGCGACACAAAAATCAAACTGTCGTGTGGGTGCCCCCTGCCCCATGCCCCTCCCCCGTGGTCGTGCCAGGCGGCGCACGTCGCTCAGTTTCCTCTGTTGACTAACCGAGCATGGGTGCCGTCGCCGAGAATGGCTCACGGTGCACGTAGTGGCGTCTGTTCACCAGGCATGGGTGCTCATGCTGTCGCAAATTGTTCCTGTGTGCGATCCATCCGCCGGGCTATCTTGAACTGTTTTCTCTTTTGCTTCGATGCATGTGTCCTATTATTTCACGTCGAACGATTGCGAAGTGGTCGCCCTCTCAAGCAGCATCGGGAATCCATTCTCCAGTCCAGGCATGTGTTCTGTTATCCATCTATCCCATGTACGATCAGCGAGCGCCAGCTAACCACTGTGTTTAGCAACACTTGCACCTACTAATATTACGTATCAGCTTTCCATAATAACCTTAACACAGTATACTCGTTCACTGCACCGAGCATCAGATATCACCAGTGTACTGTTATGTTCTGCAAGGACCACTTTGATTCTTAGTGTGGCGCCCATTTGTGGTAGAGATGCGATTGTTCTGACGTTTGTTGTTGCACGATTGCCGCACTGACCCGGTTGCCCTGGTTACAGTACACAAGCCAACGTCTTCGTCGGAGGTGTCTACATCTGGCGGCGGCTCTAGCAGGTTGGAGTTGGCGCGAGCGCCGCCCACCACCGACCTTGGGGCAGTCTCCTGTCCTTGCGGTCCCTGGTCATGAAGGCGTCATGAGCGTTATGAGCTGGTGGCACGGGCGTTTTTTTTTTTTTTGCCAGCGGGGACATGGGAAGTCGTGTGACGAATGTGAAAACACGTTATAGAAAGCTGGTTTGGTGGGATCAGTGCATTTCAGTTGGCCAACTTTGGCGCTACATGACAAATGCAGTCGATGCGCCCTAAAGCCCTAATAACTAACAGTTGACCAACTTGACAACAGCAGAACTCAGTTCTCCCAAAATTCATCCCAAAACTTGACGATGTGAAAACTCAGTTTTCCCATCTTTACTACTTGCTCTGCTCAGAATCAAAGAGCATGAGTTTTCATAGTGTTTAACCCATCCCGTCTCTGGGATCTTCAACCGCCCCCGTCAGGTTTTTGGAGGATAGTGGACGAACGGCGCGCGGCAGCGCGCCCAAATTTGGCATGCCCCTTCCCACATCAATTTGGCACGATGTTAAAAAAATTTTGAAGTCAGGTCATCTAGTGTCAATGAGTTAATCGAGGTCAAGTGAGGTCACCTCCAAAAAAGTTCAACCAGTCGTCGCGCTTTAACGGATACATATATTGTAATGAAACTTTCAGCGTTTGCTTATCTTTAGGGACGCAACAAAACGTACGTCTTGAATTTTTCTCTTTTTTTTCGCTTTTGACTACATATAAATTTTCTGTATTTGCCAAATTGCAGTCAAATAGAGGTTTCTGGCTAAAGTAAACATTTTTGATTAGGGCAAGTTGACTTCCAAGAACGTTTCTCGGTCTGCTCTACCCATTAGAAAAGGAAAATTAAATAAAATTTGGAAACTAGAAATTTTGAAATAAAAAAATTGGGGGGGGGGGATTAAAGCACTGGTCGATTTCGCTGTTCTTTTCTCATTCCAAATAAATTTTGTTTTTCATATATCCCCCAAAATGAACTCGCCAGAGGCAAAACATAATGTAAGTCGTGAAAATCTAGCCCCCTGGTGACGTCACTTTTGGGGGAAAATTGCTTTGTGGGTGGTCACGGGCCCAACTCGTCGAGCGCTTTCCGATGACACCTCTTTCGTTTTCGTGCGGTGCTTAGTTTATATTTTAGAGCGGGTTACTAACCCCCCCCCCCCAAGACGGGGTGCGAGGATCTGACCGGAAAGACGGCGCGGGTTAATGCAGCCAGGACTTCAGAATGCAAAGCTAGGTAGCACCAGTCTTCAGCTTTAATCATCATGGCGACTGTGGCGGTTTGTGGGCTCTGCCGCAGCGCGCCTAACGCGAGTTGGGCGCAAACAAATCCATCCGGAGAGGCGTCCGTGTGATCTGACCCCCAGCGACGTGCCGTCACGTCGCCACGTGACGCCTCGCCCTGTTTCGTGCCGGTGAACCTCAGTCCTGCCAGTGCTCAGGCTCGAAATCGGTCCACATTTGGCCTGAAAGTACCGTCACGTCTTGAGGCTCCCGATGCGATCCGAGCCGGTGCTTTGCCGGACGCCGGTGAGTGCGTTCCTGGCGCAAATCTCCCAACAACCATGCTTCCATTGAGCTCCGATCAGAAGCCTGCTCCAATCTTTCACGCGACAGCGGGCAACGCGCACCGCACCATGTGCACGTTTTACGTGACACCCTTTCAAGTCCTGAAAACTACTTCAGATATGATATCCTCCCAGCATTGTAGTTTATCGTTTTGTGTAGGGCAGCTCTGCAGGTAGGCTACTTACAAGCGGTAGCTGTGTAGTTTGTACTAACTCCACACTTCCGTATTTGTCGTGTGGCCTATCTCGCCTGAGGACTCCTGGTTGACCTGACCTGACCTGATGTTTCCAGCAGTCTGGCCGCACTACACAGCATGTCGATGTCACCAGGCGCAGCAGGGCCGCCATTCTTCCAGAGCAGGGCTCCAGCAGCCACCAGTGCACCGTTCATTGGTATGTACTGCGTGGGGCTCCAGCAGCTAACTGTAAACCGTTCATTGGTATGTACTGCGTGTGGCTCCTGCAGCTAACGGTAAACCGTTCATTGGTATGTACTGCGTGGGGCCCCTGCGGCTAACTGTAAACCGTTCTTTGGTATGTACTGCGTGGGGCTCCTGCGGCTAACTGTAAACCGTTCTTTGGTATGTACTGCGTGGGGCTCCTGCAGCTAACGGTAAGCCGTTCATTGGTATGTACTGCGTGTGGCTCCTGCAGCTAACTGTAAACCGTTCATTGGTATGTACTGCGTGGGGCTCCTGCGGCTAACTGTAAACCGTTCATTGGTATGTACTGCGTGGGGCTTCAGCAGCCACCAGTATACCGTTCATTGGTATGTAGCTGTATGGCCAACGCAGTCGATGCGTCCGCAAGTCGAAGTGACCAACACTGGTGTGTGATACGTGGGGCCCCTGCAGCCAACAGTACACTTCGTGGGCATGTGCTGCATCGACACAACAACGCGTGCAACACAGCAATGTGTACAGCGTGACTCCGCGTGTCATACTGACCCACGACGGTTACTGCTCCCTCCTGCTGCGCGCGCATGACAATCCCGCGCTCAGTTTTTCGCAACAGGGACAGTCTGAACGTCTTGATCGTAATTCATACATGCTTCGGAAGTGCCAGAAGATCCAGTAGTCCACCAGGTATCTGGTGGCTCTGGTGGCACAGCTTTCGTAGTTACTTTTCCAAGACAAAATTTTTGTTTTTTGAAAACGGCGATGAATACTGTTACTGTTACTGTTACCTGTGTGCCTTAGATTATTGCACAACATAAGTATTTTCAATTTCATTTAATGGAGACAAGCTAAGCTAGCAACATTTGTTTCTTGTATTATGCCGTCGATCAAACACACGCAGAGTTATGTTACATGGTGGATATATGGTTCGTATTCCGAAAAAATTATTAAATTATCCGAATCCTCGGAGTGCTGTCCCAACTCCAAATCAAAACCGGCTGCTAAAATTTCACAAGATCTCCACGTGGTCCCATCACGTATCACCTGCAGGCCCGCGATTTGTTTTCATCTGATGTGACATCGGCTGGCCGGCCGTCACCCTGTATTTCGTTGTGCCCTGGGGACCCGTCGTGACCTCTCCGCAGTGATAAATTATTCGTGAAGTAGGGTGGAATGTACCACTTAGCACTGAGTAGACATACTTTCCAAGGCAGTATCGACATCGCAGTTGTTGTGTGCTCGTGGCGTCCCCAAGACTCATTTTTAAGAGTATTTGGTGCGTAAATTGCACGCTTGGGCTCATCACTATGGGTGGTGATAAACAAGCATCTCGTAACACAATTCCGTGTACAGAGATTATATGTAGTGTCTGATAAACAAAACCGCCTGCTGATACCATGGTTTTGTCATCGTTATCGTTAGCATAGCCCTATATTAGGTGCCCCACAAATTAACGATACCCATGCTCTTATGAGTGCATTCTTGGCTCAACATTCAGTTTCAGTATCTGAAACGATATCTTAATTGGAATGCGTCAAGACAAATTTTGACATCCTTCTGTACCTAATTTTGACATCTCGCACCCAACGAAAATAAGCATTATGTTAACGCTGGCTGTGCTCCTCCGACGGCAGACTCGTGGCCCACGTCGTTCCTGCCGGCGCTGTCTCCGATGACGGCCTGGCCGACGGCCGGCCCGGCAGCCGGCGCCCCGCTGGTGCCTCCGCCGCCGCCGCCGGCCGGCCGCGGCTCGCCAGACATCATCTCCCTGGACTGACAGCTGGCGCTGGCGCGGGCGCTCTGGTTCTAGCCGCCCGGCCACAGCCGCCCAGCCCACGGCCCACGGCCCACGGTCCACGGTCCACGGTCCACGGCAGCGGCGCCGCTCTGGCCGGACCGCCCCGGGCGGTGTGCGGGCCGCCAGCCGGCCGGGTGGCGGCGTCACAGCCGACCACTCCGACCCCCCACTCCCGCCACGTGGTCCACCGGCGCGGGCCGCAGGACTGCCGGCCGCGCAGTTGGAGATTTCGTCCGCTGGCAGGAGTTGCGTCAGCTGGGCACAGTTCGGCCTGCTGGCACCACTGGCACCAGGCCGTGGCTTCGGCACAGCTTTTGTGTTTTATATTTATCGTAGTGTTTGTGAGTGTACAATGTACATAGTGCAAGTGCTTGCCAATTGGTGGGCAGTGTGTAGTGGAATACACGTATTTTATTGTAATTTATAGTTCGTGAGTTTATTTCCAGCGAACGATGGCCGCGGAAGTTTTTCGTCGATCTATAAATGGACCGGTGGCGTAGCACAAGGTGGAACGATATTAGGAGGCCATTTTGATCATGGTATGAGCCTCGGAGGCAGAAAATGCACGCCTGCGTGCATGTGTGCACATATCTTTGTTTTATATATATATAAATCCGATTGCATCTTGTATTCATTGCAATGCTTCGCTCGTCTAAAATTTATTATCCTACTTGCATTACCTGGAACTTGAAGTGTTTCTGGCCAATACGCCTGTTTCAGTGCAGCTACAAGGAGCATGATTGCAACAGTAACATTTAATATGGCCTAGAAGTTTATAAATGCCAAAAATAGTACATTTTGGATCGAATAGCGTATCATGCACAGCACTACATTGGAAATACAAACATGCAAAATTCATGTTATCGGTAAAACAAAATGCTTTAGTCTTGTGTTGTAACTTTTCACAAAGAACTGTTGTCTTCTTTGGATCATGAATATGATTCGGAGGGGAGATTGAGGGTGAGTTGCATACGACAGGCATGGGGGGTGGACATTGGTGGATGGGGTTACACGGATTGCATATGCCAGCGTAGGGGAACAGTTGAGGGTCTTCAAACGAGCGGCGACTGGGCTATGCAATAGGGCAAGGTAAAATTATCGGGACGGAACCGTTAGGTAGAGTGCATATTGGGCATTTGCGGTTCAACTAGCGTGGTAAGCCGGGTGTGGACAGATGGCTGCCGAATGGGGGCGTGTTTGGGAAAGTCGCCCTCTCCGTGGGAGGTGGGCCCCTAAAAGTCTGAGTTCCTGGAGCGAAAGCGTAACAGAGATAAAACATGCGCTCCTGCAAATGGCGCTGGGGCCCTCCAAAATCGCACCGAAGCACCTGAAAATCACATTTGAAGGCTCGAAGATATCGAACGAGACCTTTGGCTTACTAGGTGTCTATCGTGTAACTTCCGTTTACTCCGCTAAAACACTGGTAATTGTGGCCGCTGTCTCGATTCTCACGGGACGTAAGGCTAGAAGCGTAGTAACTTGTTCAGACCCCACATTTGTCCTTCAATTATCAACGCGCATGACTGTCTACTTCCAGTCATTGAGAGATGCAAACAAGTCGTAGAACATAACGTGAAGCACTTTTTTTCTGGATGCCAAGCCACGCCAAAATTCCACGCAACTACGAAGCAGATTGACCAGCAAAGCAAGCTTTAACATTTAATACATACCCCAGTATGGAATATTCGATAGACAATTGCAAAGTACTCCTACACCGCCACATCAAAATAATCGGAAGCATGGACTCAACATAGCTCTACCCAACAAAAAGCCAACCACATCAATACATCAAACCAACGGTGGGCACCTGGAGCACAGGACATAAATCCCACCGTCAAAAGGAAATATTTTAGGTAGTCTTAGAACGAGTGGCACCAAACTAACACAGCCTCAACTGGAGGAGGACCAATATGCAACACCACATTGCGTTACCTGCACCATCACATCCAGCATGCTCCACACCCGGCTGGACTGTAGGCGAGTTAATGTTCGGACGATTTGTTGGCATACCAAAGTAGGGATTTCCGTCGCCCCGTCGTTTCGATCGTTCCCCCTTTTTTTTTTTTTTTTATAACTATCGTACAAAACCCAAGAAAACATTTTACACACCCTACCCCCAACCCCCACCCAACACGCAATATATACCAGCGATGCATTCGTATGATTAATGTACAGATATATATGTATACATATGTCTATATATACATATATATATGTATATATATATATATAGCCATTCCTGAAAGGCATCGGACTTTAATGAGCCGATTCATTATCTTCCAATCGCAAATAGATGGTTACCTCATACCTAGCAGTGCCGTCGAAGGGAGATAACCGATTTGCCTTCAAATTCATAGCGTACCTGTACACTGGCCAGAGGTACAGCACACGTACATGAGCCAAATTGTCAAACACCGTAATAACCTCAATAACGACCAGAAATGGGAGACTAACCCGCGGCTGCCAGCGTGATAGACGGTATAGACAATTTACCCTTGTCCCGGCGGTAAAGACTCATCGGTGACATTCGGAAGGAGTAGGCTAATACTAGCACCATGCCAAAAATCAACCTTTCTTCACTCTGAAAATCACTGGAGGAGCAAACCAAAACTAACATAATTTAGATATCCGGGAGATGTCCCATGCCCAGCCCCTTGCATTCAGTGCTTTAAAGTCGCATAGACACTGACGTAAAATTCCCTTTACGTAGATATACACATGCCGCTTTGCTCTCCTTGCAAAACAACTGGCTTTAAAGGCGACGCGAATGACCCACACGTTCCCGCACGCATTTAAAAAACATTGTACCCCTCGCAAAGGATGCAAGTATCATCGAACAACTCCATCGTGACATCATATTTAAATATTCCGGAAATATGGCACGCTTGCGGGAGAATATTGGCCAACTATATATGTGGCAACCTTGGTAATGGTCTGATAGCTTTTGGAAAACGGCTATCTCGTGTTTGCTGGGGGTTGGGTTTCATTAAGATCATTATGATTAAGGTTATCATTCAAATTTGCTTTATTTTCCTCAAATACTTGTTCAGCTCCTGCCTTAGTCATAAAGTCATAAAGTCATAAAGTGTTAAGGCTTAATAAGGCACGAGGGCCCCTCGGGGACAAGCCTGTCTAGAAGATATTAGAAAGTACATGTTCACACCTATCAATTCCAAACCCATGCAATCCCTCCACCTGTGCCACCACAGCCAATCTCATCAGTATGACATCGCAAAGGAAGTTGCCAAATCCACTGCTAGGTACACCCCATATAGTACAACATAATACTAGCATAATGTTATACCCTATATAGCTAGTGAAAATACTCAATATCCCATGCATCACAAGTTAGAATTCAAAAACAACATTTTCCTGTCTAAAAAATTTATCCACCCTACTTTTAAAGACATTCAATGAGGGACTCCCCACTGCATCAGCAGGCAGCCTATTCCATTGGTCAACAACCCTTTGACTGAAGACCTGTTGTCGTTTAACTGTCCTGCACCTCATTTTGTCTAACCTGAATTGATGACCCCTATGGGATACTCTAAACTGCAGAGCATCATTCAAATTGACCTGATCTAGCCCTCTAACAATTTTGTACATTTCAATCATGTCTCCCCTTAATCTCCTATACTTGAGTGAGTACATATCTAATGCATTAAGCCTTTCTCCATATTCTAAGTTACTTAATCCACTGACGAGTCTAGTGGCTTTGCGCTGGACTCTTTCTAACATATCTATATCCTTTTCTAGGTAGGGGCTCCATGCTTGTACAGAGTACTCCAAGTGGGGCCGCACATATGCTAAGTACAGCTTTTTCATGACTTCCCTGCTCTTATATTTCACACTTCTATTAATGAGTCCCAGCATTCTGAGTGCCCTATTTCTAGCTGAGATACATTGTTTTTCTGCTTTAAGGTCTTTTGAGACCAACACACCTAAGTCCCTTTCCTCTTCAATAACATCCAGTTCCCTCCCTCCCATTTTATAACTGAATGTCTCGCCTGCAGACCCTATATGCATAACCTTACACTTATCATAGTTGAAAGTCATCTGCCATTGATCAGCCCACTCTTTTAGGTCGTCCAAATCTAGTTGAATATTACTAGATTGATCTCTGCTGTTAGCCATTCCTACCAGCTTGATGTCATCAGCAAATTTGAACACTCTATTCCTCAGCCCTACTTCAATGTTGTTCACAAAGATGATAAAGACATAAAGACATAAAAGATTAGTGCAACTCCGAGCCACAAGGGCCCTTCTTGGTTGCACTCTGTACACTGAACCAGTTGCCCACCAAATCTGCCAATCAGCCCTCCCTGTAATACTGAAAAGCAAGCCCTCTATTCTTATAATGATTGTCTATGCTGTTTTTAAAGATGTTCAATGTGCTGCTACTGACAATGTTTTCTGGCAGCTGGTTCCAGTGTTCCACTACCCTGTTGGTGAAGAAAGTTTGCCTTAACCTTGTTCTGCTGTGGTTAATTTTAATTTTGAATTTATGACCTCTAATTGCATCATTTCTGTTAAATTCAAACATGTCCCCAAGGTATCCCCTCTCCAGACCATTGACAAATTTAAAGATCTCGATGAGATCTCCTCTCAGCCTTCTATATCTAAGTGAAAACATATTCAATTTCTTCAATCTTTCCTCATATGCCAGGTTGCTTATGCCATTAACCATTTTTGTAGCCCTCTTTTGTACTCTCTCTAAAAGCCAACAATCTTTTTCATAGCTAGGAGACCAAGCTTGGATGCAGTATTCTAAATGTGGCCTGACGTATGCACAGTAAAGCTTCCTGATCACTTCCTCACTTCTGTATGATACATTCCTATTTATTGCCCCGAGCATTCTCAGTGCCTTCTTCCTGGCTTCCTTGGTCTGTTCTGATGCCCCCAATTTTGTGTTTAGAATAACACCTAAATCCTTCTCCTGTTGAGTCACTGATAGCACTTGGCCACCCATCAAGTATGGAGCCTTCATATGCTGCTTACCTACATGCATGATTTTGCACTTATCAAAGTTAAATTTCATTTGCCATTCTTCGGACCACTTCACAAGTTCGTCTAAGTCTTTTTGCAGCGAGATATGCTCATCCTGACCTGTTATTGCCCTAAAGACCTTCAAATCATCTGCAAATTTCAAAACTTTACTGCTTAGGCCACTTTCAATGTTATTTACAAATATAATGAACAGTAATGGCCCTAGTACTGACCCCTGGGGGACTCCACTAAGAACATTTTGCCATGATGACTTTGTACCATTTAGCATCACTCTTTGCTGTCTATCTGAAAGCCACAACTCTATCCATTTCAAGATGCTACCTGCAATACCATGGAACTGAAGCTGTATCATTAACCGTTTATGGGGTACCTTGTCAAAGGCCTTACTAAAGTCAAGATATGCTACATCAACCTGATTTCCCTGATCAAATTGTTCTGTGGCGAAGTTCAAAAAAGTCCAAGAGGTTTGTGAGACACGATCGTCCTTTCTAAATCCATGTTGAGTATCTTGAATCAATCTGCTACCTTCCAGATAACTAACTATTCTATCCTTGATAATTGATTCGAGTACCTTGCAGACTAGGGATGTGAGACTTATTGGCCTATAGTTTTCAACTTTCCCTCTTTCTCCTTTCTTGAAAATAGGAACTACATTTGCCCTTTTCCAGTCTGTTGGAATTTCATTATGTGAAACTGATCTACAAAATATTATACTAAGTGGAAATGCCAGTTCCTTTTCAGTTTCCCGCAACACCCTAGCATAAATATCATCAGGTCCTGCTGCCTTATTTGGCTTTATTTTCCTGATATGATTGTAAACAACATCACTACCAATGAAATCAACATCATTTGTCAGATCCCATGTAACTGAACTATGGTGTACGGTCGGCAGATTGGTCATATCTTCCAATGTAAACACTGATTTGAACTGCTTGCTCAGCTCCTCAACCATCTCACTATCCTCACCCAATGTAGTCCCGTTTACTTCCAGTGGACCAATTGTGCTAGAAACTTTACTCAGCTTGTAGAAACTAAAGAACTTTTTACTGTCCCCATTACAGTTTCTAGCTAAATCCAGTTCCTTTGCTCGCTTTGCTGCTCTGGTTTTTTGCTTCACAGTGTCTCTAGCTTTTCGATACACCTTTAGATTAATGACATTTGAGGCTTCTTTAAAAAACTCTAAATGCAGTTTTCTTAGCCCTAATTGCTTTTATCACGTCTGGTGTAAGCCATGCTGGCTTTCCTACCCTTCTTTTGCGTCTTTGCTTTTGGGGACATGTCTAATCTGAGTTTCCTTTAAGTAAGATTTGAACTTTTCCCACATTTCACAGGCATTTAAATTGGAGAATTCTTCTTCCCATCTGATGGCACTTAAAGCCGCTCTCATGCCGTTAAAGTCTGCTCTGTTGAAATTTGGAACCTTTACCAAATTATCCTTGATAATCTCCCCTACATGTGCCTTGAATCTAATTATGTTATGGTCACTTTTTCCCAGAGATAAAGAGGAGGGGCCCTAGAACAGAGCCCTGTGGCACTCCACTCAGAACATCTTTCCAACCAGATTTACATCCATTCAATACTACCCTTTGTTTCCTTCCCTGCAACCATGCTTCAATCCAATGTAGAACTTTTCCTACAATCCCATGTTGTTGTAATTGATGAATTAACCTTCCATGTGGAACTTTATCAAAAGCTTTGCTAAAGTCCAAGTACACAACATCCATCCTGCTTTCATTGTCTACTTCTTTGGTAACATACTCAATGAACTCCAATAGGTTAGTTAAACAAGACCTTTGAGATCGAAATCCATGTTGAGTATCCCTTAAAAGGTTGTGCCTATCAAGATGAATCTGAACATTCTGTTTAACCAGCTTTTCTAGTACTTTGCAAACTAATGAGGTCAAACTGACTGGCCTGTAGTTTCCTACACTCTTCCTATTTCCCTTTTTGAAAATTGGTACTACACTTGCATTTCTCCAATCTTCAGGTACTTCTGAATACTCCATAGATCGCCTGAAAATGATACCTAGGGGAGTTGCTAAAGCTTTAGCACACTCTACTAAGATCCTAGCATATATTTCATCTGGTCCGGAAGCTTTATTAGGTTTTATATTCTGCAACTGCTTCTCTACGGCTTCTGTAGTTATTGTAAGATCCTCCAGCATATCACCTGCCATGGCATGGCCTACAGATGTTCCTATTGTACCAGAATTATCTTTAGTGAAGACTGATGAGAATTGCTTGCTTAGGGATTCCACAATGTCGCAATCATCAACCACTATTTCCCCATCTACCCCCAGTGGTCCTACACTACACTTTTTAGCCTTAAATTTATAGAAGCTAAAGAATCTCTTAGCATTACCTGCTGAACATTCTTGAGCAAAGTTGATTTCAGCAAGTCTTTTAGATGCTCTAACACACCTCCTAACTTTATTTCTAGCTATTCTATATGATTCTAGGTTTAACCCAGAGTTAGTATCTTTTAGTTTCTTGAATGCTTGTTTCTTTGAGTCCAGTAATTGCTTAACTTCCCTAGTCAGCCACGAAGGGTGCTTAACCCTGTTTGATCTAATTTGCCTACTGGGAATGAACCTATCCTGACCCTGAAATAGCTTATCTTTTATCATTGTCCACATTTCATAAGCATCTAAGCCATTCAATATGACTTCCCAATTAATTTCACTTAGGAAGCTCCTGAACTCACTGTAATTCCCTTTTGTAAAATTTGGAATCAATGTTCTGTTGGTTGCTACCCTTCCAACATATAATGAGAAGCGTATAATGTTGTGATCACTATTACCAAAGGTCTCTCCTACGTTAACATTTTGCACAAAATTTTCCTCATTAGTAAGCACTAGATCTAATATTTTATTTTCCCTTGTAGGCTCGTGTATCATTTGAAAGAAGAAATTGTCCTCAAAACAAGCCATGAAACATCTTTCTGATTTGCTTACACCTATTGTTTTGTTTCCCAATCCTGCTATGTTGAAATCCCCCAACAAAATAGTTCTCTCCTGTACTCTCCTACTTATCTCTTCCTGCATCAGCCTGTCAGTGTTTTCATTCTGGTCTGGAGGTCTATAGAATGCCCCAATCCTAAATTTTGTTCCATTCTTCAGAATTATATCTAACCACAAAGATTCTACTCCTGCACTATGTACTCCATCCTCTATGGAATGACATTTCATTACTTGCCTAACATACAAGAGAATGCCACCTCCTATCCTTGCCTCTCTTTGATAGGCATGCATGTTGTAGCCTGTCAATTCAAATTCTTGCAAGTTGTCTCCAAACATGCTTTCGTTAACCCATGCTTCTGTTATGCACACCAAATCTAGCTGTTCAGACAACATATATGCATGCAGTTCCCCAATTTTGTTCCTAACACTTCTGGCATTGACATAAAAACATGATAAATTACTCCTTCCATTGCTTGCTATGCTTCTCTCTTTATCAGCTACATCCCCCCATGTCCTGCCTAGTTTCCCTGTTTCCTGTTGAGAGCCTCCTCATACCTATTGCTGAGCAGTTCCACTCCTCTCTTGCTCAGATGTAATCCATCTAAAGCAAACATCTCCGTCCTCCCCCAAAACTCCCCCACAAATCCAAGAACTGCACCCCAAGCTCCTTACAAATGTTGGCCACCCTGGTATTGAGCCCAATGGCCCTCGAATACCACTCCATGCTTGCATGGACCATAGGGAGGATGGATGTCACCACTCCTCTTTTCCTACTTCCTGCTAAACTACCTATCAAAGCCCTATAGGCTTTCATTGTTTCCTCTGTATTATTTTTTCCTACATCGTTAACTCCAACCTGCACAATTACCGTTGCACCCTCTCCACTTCCCCTCATTACTCCCTCCAGCCTATCCCTAACATCTTTCACCTGCGCTCCCGGGTAGCAAACACGCATCCGTCTGCTGGGGTTCTTGTTACAAAATGTTCGATCCATGTACCGAACCCTGGAATCCCCTATGACTAAAACCTCTCTCTCTCCATCTCTATCTTCAGCCATCTGGTCATCCCCACCTCCATCCCTCTCATCATTACCTTCCCTCTCCTCCAGTGCATCAAACCTATTTTTAATTGGGACGCCCATGTCCACCTTCCTTAGCGCCAGTCGGGTGCTATGGCGCCTTGCCACCTTCCAACTGCCACCATCCCGGACCAAGCCATCCAAACTCCCATCAGTCCTCCGCTCGGGCACCCGAGTTGCCTGGCTGGCACCTCCCATGATGGGTCCCGCCACCAAACACTTCAAGCGCTCCACCTCCCCCGTTAACATATCTAACCTCTTACTCAAGTCCCCAATGATTCCCACACACTTACAATTCCCACAGTCTCCTTCCATTTTTGTTGTTTTTTTTGTGTTTTTTTCTTTCTTACTCTTAGTACTAAGTCTAGTTACTGTAAGCTTGTAAGCCTACAAGTATCTACTGTAATATATCTACAGTAATACAGTAATATAGCCTATAAGTATCTACAATACACTATAATCCCGTATAATTACACTAGATATGAAGATACCTACTGTAATTTATGCCCACTATTTTAGTCCTAAAATCTATCTTAAACTTACACACCAATTTGACACAAACTTATTCACTACAGAAGCCTACACTATATAATTATACACTCTAGAATTACACACTACAGAGCTCACACCACACAAATATACACCACTGAATCAAACACTGTAGTACCCGTCCACAACACCCAACAATCCTGCAGTTACACTAGGATATGAAGATATACCTAGTGTAATGCTATGCCTACTATCTTAGTCTTAAAATCTATCTTAAACTTAAACACCAAATTGACACAGCCAACACCCTTAGAACTTAACAAAATGGCGCTGGGCAGCCTCCCTGGGTTAATATAGCCTAATTTGCTGGTAAAAAATACTTATTTGATAAAAACTGTTGAAATATACGCTCAGAAGCAACCGCTAAATATCTATACACAATTTATCCCAGTACACCGTCCTTTTCCGCAACACTTAGCTCGTATGTAGTAGCTCCACCAAACACGTGCTTCCTCCTCAACGCCTGGCGGCAGACTGATTCCTAGCTCTTTCAGCCCTGACCTAGAATTATGTGCCTAATACTTACAAGCCTAACCCATTTGTTTGTTTTATGAAGGCAAATGCATGCAAAAAATTATTGTTGCCACCTTAAAGCACAAAAATAGTGAAAAGCTTCTTTTAAAACATTCACAATTAAATAACAATCGGGACTTCTTCAAAAGCAACATTAGGTTAGGTTAGGCTGAGTTGGGTTTTTAGTCTGGAAAATTTACAGAAAGATTGCTTGTATATTTTTCAATTGACAAAAAATATACAGAGATCAGCTAGGTTAGGTTAGATTAAGTTAGGTTATGTTGCATTTTTATAATTATTTTAAACATTTTTTATGCCATGTTGCCTAACTCAAAGCCATTTTTGGAATAATTTTGTTCACAACCTGAAAAGCAAGCATTTGCACAGAAAGTAAGTGGTCCAATCATCCTGTTCACTTTTATGAACATGGTATTACAAAGAAAAATTCCCCCAAAATATTTTTTTAAAAACCTTTTAGCAAATTAAAAAAGCTGCTGTATGGTCTTGGATTTCATATTTCCAATGCAATGTGCTTAACTGTGGCTGGGGTGATGGCACCACTCAGTAACATAGCATAGCTTAACCTAGCATGGCATAACCTAACCAATTTACAAACAAAGCATGGTGTTTTTATTCCATTGTTTCAAATGTTTACAATTTGAACAAAAACAACCAAATGTGACTGAACCTAACCTAACATAATATATCTTAACCAAACCTAACCCCTTTGCTTGTTTCTTGAAGGTAATATGTGTGTTAAATGTGTCTTAGTATTTTTTTCATATCATAAAGACATAAAGACATAAAAGATTAGTGCAACTATGAGCCACAAGGGCCCTTCTTGGTATGTATCAATATTATGTATCAATATTATTTATATATAAATATGTATATGTATATATATATATATATATTTATATTTATATAGGAATGTATATATATATCCCTATGTACTCAGAGCCTATAATGCTTGAAACCTATTGTATCAGCTGACAACTGCATGTCAGTATCGCCATTATTGCTTTACTCCACATATCTGCTGTACTCAATCAATACTCGTGCCAGATACAGGGTCTGATACAAGTACTTCAAAACCAGGGGCACAGCCAAGGGGGATGTGGGCATTCTTATTAACCAAAAATATGACACATAGAACAGGAAATTTTCCTATTTTCACCACTCAAAGCCAGTCATTTTTGACATTCACTGCACACAGTAAAATTAAAGCCATCATAATTTGTATTTGCATTCTGGTATATTGTATGCAATTGAAGCAGGGAGAAGACGTGGGAGTACAGTTGATGCATCTCATGATGGGTATTTTATCATCATGGAACACCAATGGACTCTTGACTTACTTGAAGTAAGTAACCATGGTAGGTTCCTATCTACATAGGTACCAGATGAAGATACAGTAATTGGCATTGAGGCACTTACAGTGTAAAATAATTGACCATGTGGCCTGGAAATTCACAGTTAATGGAATTGTGCTATTTCATCCTTGCCTTAGGTTTTTACCATTTTGCCACATGTGTGGGCAGTCATTATGCACACGACTGCTAAATAATGTAAAATGCATGTGACTGAAGTGAAAGGCATTCAACTTTTTTCATCCTTAAGTGACGATCCTTTATTTTCATCCAATCCTTCACTATTTCCACGCAACTTCTTTCTTCATCCTCACAGTTAATGGTGAAATAATTTTAGGACACTGGGCACTTATCCAGATATGCATCACTGAGAAGTACCCTGGTTTGCTTTCTGGGGGTACTGTCTTCACCTCTGGCTGAAACAAAATCGAGGGGAGGGGTGCACTCTGGCCTTCCCAGATTGGTGCCTTTTCGAGGCCAGAGGGGTGCCACCTTCTCATGGGGTGGGCACATTTCTCAGTGCCTTCCTGTATCTGTCCATGCTAGGCACCTGGGTACTTACATACCCATGTAAATGGGTAGGTATACTAATTTAACATTTGTCATTGGTCTGTTATTTCAGAGCCAAGAAAAAAAAATCATAATGTATGTTATTTAATTTAGCAAAGCTTGATTACCCAGGCATGGATACAATTGGGCACTTTGGAATGTGCCTCCCCTCCCCATGAAAATGTGGGGAGAAGGTGCCATCTGGGAAGGCTGCTCTGGAAGGTTCCCCTGGTATTTTTAGGTTGGAGGCTCCCCTCAGAAGGCAATGGCGCCCCATCCACACAGTAAACATGAAGATATTGGCTCAATGTCGACATGTGTCGGGACTAGCTCGAGCTCGGCGTCTCGCAAGCGACATGTTGACATCGAGCCGCTCTCGGCCTGACATCGACGAACTGACCTGGAATATCAGCACATATCTTGTTCAGTTTTACATATAAATAGTGGCCAGCCGACGTCAGATCGTTGTCAGACGTTTCACTCCCCGGCCGACAGCGGGCCGCCAGCGTCCCGATAACAGTCCGACATTTTCCCGACATCGTTCCCACGTCGACTACACGTCAGCCGAGTATCGGATGGATGTCGGCATAAGCAGACGTTCTACTCCCCACCCAGCAGTGAGCCACTGTCGGCATGTTCACCGGACAGTTGCTTTCGAAGTAGCGCCCCTCGGCATCTGCCCCGATGACAATTCGTTGATCGGCCCCGGTGCTTGCCAATGTTTAATTGCTGACTTTGACAAGTGTTCGGAACGTGACTTTTTATAGGCTGGAGTAGGAAGGAGATGGTGTTTGCAAAAAGCCAACTGATGTACATAAATTGTGTTAAGATGTTGGTATACAGGCAACATATCAGGTGTATTGTTTTTACTTTGTTCCCGATTTGGCACTTAGTATAAAAATATAGTTCAAACTATGCCTTGGTTGAAGCATGCTTCTTAACGTGATTAATACGATCTGAATATTCCAGGTGTGTGGCTTTGTATGCTTCTAGGAGGGCACATTCTCCCGCCAATATTGTCTGTGTTCATGCTCCCAAATAATTTCAACCTTCAACACGGGACTCTGTGGGATGCCCCTCCCAAACTATTTGGGCTCACCTATTGCCTTCATGCAGTGCACCCTTTCAATAATTGTTCAGGGACGTACACCCATGGAATATGCATTGCCGTGGGAATGATACTGCGAGGCCGGTACAGTGTATCTCGGCGCCTGTTTGACACTGTGAGGCATGCACAATGTAACGAGGTGCCTGTTGTGTGTTCAAAGTAGTAAAAATGCCTGAATGCATAGCTTACGCATGTATCGTGCAGGACCTATTTGGTGGATTTGAACCAAGGGAACCCAAAATTAACTAATATTTGCTTTAGCTTAACATAACCTATCAAATTCCGGCCTAAAGCCCAGGAACTAATCTATCAAATCCTTCCCATGGTAGCTTGGCTGACGTAGCGGTGCGCGCGCTTATATAGTTTTGCACCGATACAGTTGGCTTCAGCAAACATATCTATCCATGAATACAATGAGCTGGCTGAGAAAGCCAAAAAGTATGTTTGGTAATGGCTCATAGCAGCATTGATTGTAGCAAAACTGCCAGACAGTGTCGAGCTAATGCTACCAGACCCCATGTTGGTGTCGAGCTAATGCTACCAGCCCCATGTTGATGTTGAGCTAATGCTACCAGCCCCATGTTGGTGTCAAGTTAATGCTACCAGCCCCATGTTGGTGTCGAGCGATTGCCAAAACGCGTAAGCCTAACGCCGCCTTCAAGATCCAGGACATCTCTGCTTTAAAGCACCCTTGTCCTCACCACTTTTTCCTCACTCAGATCCTAACGTTCCTGAAATTACATTGCTTTCCCTCTGAACATCTTGCTCTGTACCATTCGGTTGGCGGCATCTGTGCTGAATGCTGTATGGTCGGTCTCCAAATGCATACTTCGGTGTTGTCTTCTGCATTCACGGCTGGTTTTTGCACGAAACTCGTGAGTGCTGTCATCAACAGACGGGCTGAATCAGAACGTTGCGTTTCACGTCTGTCAGAAGTCCATATTTGTTTTTGCCATTTGGTGATCGAAGTGCATTTTTCCATGGTTGGCAACTTTGCCTCTTGCATTTATGCTCCCCACGATTCCGCTTCCCATGGGAATCCTTCGCCAGTCCCTCTCCGCTTCCCACCGGTATCCTTCGCCAATCCCGCTCCCGTTTTCCGTCAGTGTTAGTCCCGCACCAAGTGAACACTTTCAACGTTTCACGGACCGTGTTCATCACATCTACTTCGAGTTCAATAGTGTAGAAATTGTGCTGGTAAAACGTTGTAAGCACTTATAAAACGCGCTCAGGTAGGATGACCGGTGTCCTGGAGCTCCCAGCAGTGCGGATTTTGGATGATTGGAAAAATGCTCATGCTGCAAGTTGGGTGTCCGAAGAAAAAAATCATCTGGTATAAAATTATATAATCATGCCTCCGTTGTATCCAATGTTGGTGGATTTCTTACAGATAAAGCCGTGATAATCTCACTAGTAAGCTACAGGCGAGCATGCTACTGATGCGTTTGATTGGCCCCATGAACCTCAATGCCGACAAACAGCGATTCATACATTGCAAAGGCGCAAAATGTATGCAGAGGCATCGAATCGTGTAACCCTGCTGCTTGTGATCGCATGGTGTTCTTGGTAGTCAGTTGTCTTCATTATTTTCAGGAAGGCGTGGAATTTGGACGCTGCCAGTGCCAAAATGGGACATGTATCAGTTCTTATTCTCGCAAGAGGTGGCAGCAAAGGTATCCCTCAAAAGAACTTAGTAGATTTTCTGGGACGCCCTCTTGTGTGCCATTGTATTCGAATTGCCAAGCAGGTGCAAGGTGAGGTTTGCACGTGTGTATCCCCCGAATATGACAGGGCGTAGTCCATCCACTCTTCCCTGGTTGGTGCGAAGTGTATCGGAGCGCATCCGCTAGCCATCTAGCATCTGATAACTTGTCATTTCCTCTCTTGACGCTAGATGTCAGTGTAGTGATTTACGTATCCAGGTCATTTTCATTTCGTTTCACCGCTCATCTCCAATGCTCTGTGTCCAGTAGCCATCTAACATAATAGACTTCCACTTCATTGAGCCGGCTTACCTGTATGCTTAAATCGTTTGCATTTGCTTTTTTATAGCTGCGTACTTCAGTGACTTAGCTATAACATACTGTGTCTTCTAGTCCGCATGAATTGTCGGTACGTGGTGCCAATACAGAATTATCGTGTCCCACTTTGGCGAGTCGTTTGCGTGGCAAGTCGGGGCAGTGGCGGTGACACGTCACCGTCTCCGCGGATTCCTGCTTCTTTCTCCTTCTGTTCCAAGCGAGACGTCCGGACCGCACTGAGGGAAGGGTGCAGCAAAGCTTTGCACCTTCTAGGTGTTATTTGGCAACGATGTCTCCCTGTGTCTTTCCCAGGTCCGTTACGCCTATCCACGCATCCACACGCAATCCACTAGGCGGTACACGAAACACGGTTCCTTGTGGTTGACAGGCGACATTTCTGGTCCAATTTCCCATCCAATTTGAGCTTTTACTCTTATGTTTGAGTAAGAATGCATCGATGGGCGCTTCATATGTTACGCATTGTGACATTGTATGCTAGTAGTAATCGCTATAATATATTGGCAGGTCTGAACTTCAACTCTTTTTAGTCTTTTCCTTTCATTTTTGCATTGTATATGCTTTCTCCGTGTTTATGTATGTGCCATATACAATTGCTATGCATAATGCGTTTCTTTGTAGTCACGAGAGCGGAGTTTCGTAACATGAGCACCAAAAAGCCGATAGTGGGAGGGAGCAATGACCATGGGGCAGTAGCCTTGCACAGGATGGCCCCTGCTACAGGATGTAAAACAACGCCCTTGGGCGTGCATTAATGCAATATAAATACCCGCAGTCGATGTGTCCTTAAGCCCAAAAATAACCAATTGCGATTTTGAACTGTTTCATTGCAAGGAAAATTATCTCAGATCGCCAACCACGTCACAAATTCCACTGCTATGGTTGCAACCACCATTAGGGCGATATATCCACTCCATTTGCGGTCTCGACTTCTGACGCGGTTCTCTGTCCAGTTCCGATCATGCCCACGCAGTGCGGACAGGTAGTGAACAGCTGGCTCGGGAGAGGGTTCTATCCTCGGCGGCGGTACTGGTTGACGCAGCATTAATCCAAACACCAAAACTTATTCCACGGCGGGAGCCGCAGCCAAGCTCCTCCCCATCCCCTAGCATCCAAAAATACGCCGGATCAAACGATAGTGAGATTCTCACTGTCAAAGCCATTAACTTTGGCGGGCCGAAGCTTTCTTTGTTTGTCATTATCAGTGTTTGACGGTCTTCTCCGCCGGCCTTAGGAAAATCTCCGGCAGTAATTTAGCAAAATAAAATAATGTTTTAGAGGTTGCACAAGTGTATTAACTGTTTAGACGAAGCGCATGCAGGGGCAGTCGAATGAACACCCTGGTAATTAATTCCCTGGTAGAATCTATATGCGAAATGGAAATAATAATAAGTAAAGTACGTTAATAATGAAACCTAATCAAATATTAAACAGAATTCAATCAATTGGAATATATCAATCCGAGTATACTGTATGCATTTACCTATATTGATACCTATACCCGTGCAATTGATATTCCCAGATGCCATTGTCATCAACGATACTTGTACATATAGCGGTCCTGGTGTCAGTCACCAGTGTCACGTCGTTCATCGAGCACGTGTGCGCATGGTGGTCGTAATGTCAACATTACTACGCCCTGCGCTCATTGAGTACTGTATATGTAGCTTTGGTCTTGGTTTCTCCTAGTGTCCTGGTGATGAATTGGAGTTCAGGTGCGCGTCCACGTGCATCGACCACCGGCACATGTAGCGGTCCTGGTGTCGGCGTCACACCGTTCATCGGGCCAAATCGCTTCTGGTCACGGACGTGCCGACAGCGGTGTTGCGAGGCAGACGAACATTCAGCTCCGTCGCATCTCGCGTCCCGCTCAGGCCATGCCGACAGGGCTCGCCAGAGCTCCGATGTGTTCGAGCACATGGTGAAGTTCCGCGATTATGCCATTATTAGAGGTAGCCGTGACGGGCGACATATATGTTTGCCTGACACGAATTGTGTCACATGGTGAAAGATGTGTGCCAGGTACACGGTGGTGACTGCGGTTGGTTGGTTGTTGGTTTTACGACACATCGACCGTCGAGTCATGTAGCGTCGCCAATCTCTCACGCCGATTGGTCGCGGGCGAAGAGTGGCGACAGGTGAGACTTGTGGTGACTGCCGTAGTGCACACTGAGTCCTCACGGTCTGTTCTCGGTGCACTGTACGATCACGGCCTCTCTGTATTCGCTATGCACGGCCTGGCTATGCACGCTGTTGTCTGGAGCCTTGCTCTCACGCGATTGGCTCTGTCGGAGCGAACGGTCGATAGTGGGGCGTGCGTCCGTGGTGCTATGGTGCTACAGCCATAAACCAAGGTACGTACTCTGCATATGCGACACACGCACAACAGAGACCATCACAATATTGTTGTGAGTCATCGTCGCAAGTGGTGGAAATGCTTGTAGCCCATTTTCTCCAGTGCATATACGCAAAAGTTTATCTGAGCGACCTCACCCAATCGTAATGCCGTTGAAGCCTGAAATCACCCTTTGTTTGCTACAGCGTTTAAAGTCTCAATTGTTTCACGCCGACCTTGACTTCTTTTCTCTTTTTCTTTCGTTTCAGTAGCCAGCATCGCAAGATTTGCCACGTAATAACTCGCATTTTTCTTTGGAATGGTTCGAATGTAAAAAAGCAGATGGCGCGTGTTGTGCCGGGACAGACTTGGCTAGTAGTTGGTAGATGGCGTGGGTCGTGCCGGGACAGGCTGGGATAGCCGTTGGTAGATGGCGTGGGCCGTGCCGGGACAGGCTGGGATAGCCGTTGGTAGATGGCGTGGGCCGTGCCGGGACAGGGTGGGATAGTCGTCGGTAGATGGCCCGGGCCGTGCCAGGACAGGCTGGAATAGGCGTTGGTAGATGGCCCGGGCCGTGCAGGACAGGCTGGGCTAGCCGTTGGCCGCGGTGTTGCACAATGCCATGTGAGTTGTCGCCCTGAAGCCGGGGTCTCCGGGGCCAGGGCCAGGGCCAGCCCTGAAGCCAGGGCCAAAATGATACGATCAAGGGTATATCGCCCCACCGACAGAGCTATCGCTGCGGAAATTTCGTTCCATTTCAGTTTAGGTCAGGTCAGGCTACTTTTTCATTCCTAGGAAGGTTTTGACCTCTTTCATCGGGCTGCAGAAGTGCATTCCTTGGAAATTATAACGACACGGAATAAATACCGTACGTAGACAGGGTCGTCCAGACAGACGAATTTACCTTTCGATATTCATGACGTCATAGGCTCACGACCTCATATAACCTGTAAAAGATCCTCCCGCGGGAAAGGGGAATATGCATAAGTATACAGATACCAAAAGTGGTTGGTCCGGTTATTCGCTTCCAGGTTATCGCAACAAAATGCTGGAGGGAAATGTATTATGTTTTCTATTATATGTTATACTATACAAACGCAATATCAACGTAAAAATGGTTATCGCAGTGTCAGTTAAAAAGATGGGGCATGTTTTAGACCCTGAATCTCCTTCAATCAGAAGCATCTTAGCTAACATAAAAGGTAACAGGACCTTGCAATAAGAACGAATCATGTGCCAAAATCAACCTAAATCGAGTGAAATATGAACTCAGGAGGTCGTAATTTGTATGGTATTCAGGTTCTACACCCAGTGCGGTTGCGAGGAGGCTTATATTCTTTTGGCGGAAAATTTTCAATTTTTCCAGCCGACATGGCCGAATGGCGTCAGACCAGATCATGGTCCCACGAGGGAATTAGTAGAAACAGGTGGCAGCTGCTCGACGTTTGCCGGTAGGAGCAGTGGAAAAGAACTGGAGTAAATATGAACAATATGAATAAATACGGAGGACAGCGTTGTCTATCGGTCAGGTATAATAACCAAAATCGGTTGGCATAATCCATTATAGTTTCCTCGAGTCGGTGCGGCTGTTGCAAGATGGCAATCACTCGATCCCCGATAACGCGTGTTGAGAACCGTGCGTGCAACTTCCATCATGTAGGTTCCTCATGTCGATCCAACCGTGCAGGACGAAAATCACTCGACCCGAGACCACGGGTGTTGAGAACTATGAGTGCAGCATCTGTCATGTGGATCCCTCGGGCCAAAACACAACACCAACACACTGGAGCTAAAAGCAAAGGAGATATTCAGCGCAGTTTAGTTTTGGTTCCTTTTGCACAACCAAAGAGAAACCGCAAACACAGCACCACGCCCGATGTACCTCACACCCCGCTTATGGCAGAGGCCCCCTACATAGTGCGAAAGGCACGCGTTTTTTCGAAGGAGAGGGGTCAATTCCACATCCTCGAACTTGTGTTCTGGATGAGATAGAGAAGAGCGAACAACGCCATCGTATACTCCCGTGATAATTAATGATTTCTTGTTCGGTGTGAAATGTCGAAACGATTACAGCAGGATGTCGAAATCGCCATAGGAGTGATGCTGTTTACAATATTTAGGTCCTTCAAATCCAGTGTTGGGACAAGTGTATGGCACCATATAACTATCTGTTTTCCGTGTTTATAGAGGTACCTTTGGAGACACCGATATCAATGGTATCGATACAAATACCTACGCTTATGGACTGGTATTGTTCAACATAGTACGTCGGGGATGAGTAGCCCAGGGGTACGTTGCTCGTCTCACAATCGAAAAGTTGTGGGTTCGAGTCCCACCTGTCGCTGCTCTTCGCCTGCGACCGGTCGGCGTCAGGGATTGGCGACGCTACAAGACTCAACGGTCGATGTGTCGTAAAGCCAATAGCCAACCAACCAACATAACACGTCATTGGCAACCCATATCTCTGGAATTGCATTACGGGATGTTTGTTATCACGATCCCGCGTCCGTTATGATGAGCATAGGCTTGGCACGCATCAACGGTGGGGACGAGTAGCATAGGGGTAAGTCGCTCGTCTCACAATCCAAAGGTTGTGAGTTCGAGTCTCACTTGTCGCTACTCTTCGCCCGCGACCAATTGGCGTGAGAGATGGGCGACGCTACATGACTCAGTGGTCGATGTGTCGTAAAACCAATAACAAACAAACGTATCAATGGTATACTGTTAGAACCGAAGCATAATAACTGCACACGTATGTACAAAGAAGCATGATGCCAATAATTATTTGGGAACGACATCGATGTAGTGTTCAGTAAGTGTTCTAGTATTATTCAACCCTATTTCACGAATAATGTAGCACTGTGCATTCCACTCCATATGATCGAACAGCGACTTCTGTGCATATCTTCCCCGTCGTCGGTTCCGGCGCCACCAGCCGCTTCAGCATCTCTTGGCCGTAAAACGCATATCTAGGACAGATGCGGTGCCGAGGGATGGGGGCGGATGCCCGACCACCTTCAGCAACCAAAAATACACTAGGTCAAAGAAGAAATCTTTAGATTTTCACCACGCAAGCCCATACATTTTCGGCGTGTTTCGCGCGTCGAAAGCGGTTGCCGTTCCATGGCATTTGTTTCGTCGGCTACCCCCTTAGAAAATCCCGGCTGCGCCCGTTGTTTCACATCTTTAAAGGCATGTACATCGGAGTCTGAGTGGGTAGTGTTGCGTATTTACCAATTGCGATGTATAGCATGGTAACAAGCTCTGCATGACAATCCACTGATTCTAAGCCTTATGGCTCTCCGCCCGCGACCAATCGGCGTGAAAGATTAGCGACGCTACATGACTCAGCGGTCAACTACCATCTAATCCTTATGATTAGTGACATGGCTAATTGTAAGTGTTCCAGTTAGTAAAGCTATCAATGAGTCCAATGAGTTGTATTTTCCAGAGTGTGGTGGAAAATGAAAACTAATTTTGATTCTGATGGAAAATATGAATGGTCTCGTGAAGGACCAACTTTCCACCACTGATCTCTGCCCACTAATGTTTGTCGAGACGAAAACGCTTCGTGTTGTCCAATGAGATAATGAAGCATAGCAAAGAAGCACCTTTGTATAATGCACCATACAAGGTATGCATGCACGGTCCGAAGTGCAATGGTTCAAAGTTGAACAGGGTGGTGGCCGGGACAGGGCACAAATTTGGAGTACGACAAATATGCATTTGTATGCTGATGGACCAAGCATCCAATCTGGATTCAATAAATAACTATTCACCCCGAAATATTGTTCTATCTCGAAGGAGTCCACACGGGTAGAACTTACCAGTATGCTGGAAAGAGCATTCCAACAAGCACGCAAAAACAAATCTAAACATCAATTACCAGCCAGTTCGTCCGCACTTGTGCCGACATAATATGCAGCTGCTGTGAAAGACATTGACAAATAGCGTCACTGGCAAATGCAGGTGTATTTAAGACTATATATTTCACTTTCAGGTGTGATACCGTCATTCAAACTTAATAGTATATTAAGCAAATGCTGCCTTTCAGATGGTTCAGTGGCGAGGGAAGATGTAAGCAAGAGAGGGATGTGGATGGAGGGATCTGGTTGAGGGGCTCAACGTCTTTTCTCAATATTTGACGTATTCGAGTTTTGCGCATTTAACATTTTGCGATACCCTGGGAACCGATTTGATCCATTTGGGGTAGTTTGCGCATACGATATTTTGCACTTGCCAATATTTTCTTTTCGATATTTGTCCACTCGAAATTTTGCGTTCTGACAATCTTCCCGAAGCCATCCCCGACATCAAGTGGCAGATAATTGTGAGCAGGACGACGTAAAAGTCGCAACAATACTACGGTATCGAATGCAAAGAAAAGGGAAACATTGTATAAGAAGCTACAGAAATTGCGTCGGTGTACATAATTATCGCTGTATCTTTCTCCATGACAAATTTACATTCACCGCCCCTGCTGTTGCGTTCGCTGGTGCTCACCCCCAGACCGCTGCTGAGCCCTTATGTGTTGACGGTTGACGGCTGCCCTCGTGCCACCAGGTGTGGACACGATTTGGGTGTCGACCGATGACAGCGCCATCTCTGGAGCGGCAGAGGAGGCCGGTGCGCTCGTGCACCGGCGTACCGCCGCCACCTCCACAGATGTCGCCTCCTCCGTGTCGGCCACACTGGAGTTCCTACACGACCGGCCTGGTCAGTGTGGTGCATCGTTAGCGCTGGGCTTATCGCGTCTTGATGCCACGTGCCGCACGCGGGCCGACTGCACGGAGGCTTGTTATCGGAGAGGTTCGGAATGCTCCAGCTGCAATGCGCAAGGCTGTGTGGTAGACCGTGTCAAGTATACGTCTTCCGGAAGCGCCAGCACCGTCATTCACAAAACAACAGCAGTCGAGTTTAGGAACGGATGAGCTGCCCGGCATATCAGTAAAGGAGCTGTACGGTCTGCTCCGTATGTCGTTCCTAACACACATTTGAAATGTGTAATTTCATAATATCCAGTGCTCTGAAACAAGGTTGGCGCAGATGTTGAACGCACCCGTCTTGAACCCCCGAAGGTTTTACGCGGATAGTGAAGAAGCAGCACGATACCGAAATTTGGCATAACTCTTCCCACATCGATTTGGCATGTGTTATTTTTTTTAAAGTTAGATCACCAACGGTTACAGAGTTATTCAGGGTCATGTGGGGTCACCTCCAAAATGGTTCAACAAATCGTCACTCTTTAGCAGATGCAAGTATTCGAATGGAATTTTCAGCGTTTCCTTGTTTTTAGGGATGCAGCAAAACGTCAGAGGATTACAAATTTCCCCGTTTGTGATGGCTTATTTATTTTTGCATATTTGCCCATTGGCGATGAAAGCGAAGATGCTGGCTAAGGTAAGCACTTTTATGAGGGAGAGTTGACTTGAAGCAACGCTTTTCGGTACGCGCTACCCATTAGAGATACACAAATTCTTGAAAATTGAAAACTGAAAAATGAAATTATAATGTTGATTTTTGGGTGGGCAAACATTTTTGTCTCAAAATGAACACTAGAGCCCAAAGCACTACGTGAGTTATCATCCCATAGACCTCCCTAGTTACGTGACTTTTTGAGGGAACACATTTTGGGGTGGTTTCGGGCCCTAAACGTCGAGCGCTTTCCGATTATACCACTTTCGTTTTCGTGCAACGCTTTGCTTTGAGGCTAGAGAGGTGGGTCTTATAATGACTCCCGCCCCCTCCCCGAGACGGTGTGTGAAGATCTGACCTGGAAGACTGACCTGACCGGGGTTTAGATGGTCAGCGTACGTCACGCGACTGTCGGAGAGACGCCGAAGGAACTTGGCGGAGGTTCGTGGCGGGATTGGCCCGCCATACAGCTTGAGTAGCGATTCAGAGTAGCACGAGCGTCTGCTGCAAAAGTGTGCAGTATGGCGGTCAGTGTGGCGTCCCCTGTGGCAGTTAGTGTGGCATCCCCTGTGGCAGTCGGTGTGGCGTCCCTTGTGACAGTCGGTGTGGCGTGCCCTGTGACAGTCAGTGTGGCGTCCCCTGTGACAGTCAGTGTGGCGTCCCCTGTGACAATCAGTGTGGCGTCCCCTGTAACAGTCAGTGTGGCGTCCCCTGTAACAGTCAGTGTGGCGTCCCCTGTGGCAGTCAGTGTGGCGTCCCCTGTGACAGTCAGTGTGGCGTCCCCTGTGACAATCAGTGTGGCGTCCCCTGTAACAGTCAGTGTGGCGTCCCCTGTAACACTCAGTGTGGCGTCCCCTGTGGTGTGGCGTCCCCTGTGACAGTCAGTGTGGCGTCCCCTGTAACAGTCAGTGTAGCGTCCCCTGTGACACTCAGTGTGGCGTCCCCTGTAACAGTCAGTGTGGCGTCCCCTGTAACAGTCAGTGTGGCGTCCCCTGTGACACTCAGTGTGGCGTCCCCTGTGACACTCAGTGTGGTGCAGTGTTAAATTATTCTCGAAATAGGGTGGAAAGTACCACCTTCTGAACGCTCAATTGACATCCTTCTCCAAGAAGTATCGACATCCTGCTCCATGATGCATGCTTATGAATCTCTGTGTCTCCTTTCTAACAGTATCTCGTTTATAAATAACATGTGCATGCTCTGAATAAGTAATGGTGATACACGAACACTTCGCAATGCAATTACAAACGAATGCAATTGCATTCACAATTGCATTACACTTTACAGGTAAGTGCTGGTATCGTATGCCACACCTACAATGTGGTGTGGCGTACGATACCAGTTTATAGCATTTCTCCTTATCCCGAATATAGCTCTTCTTAAATTACGAATCTCAAAACAAATGATAAAGATACAGTCATAAGTACCTACACAACTGATTCAAATTTGAGTTTGAAAGACGTCAAAACTATTTTAAATGATACTAATTCCGTGGCAACTTTCGGCATCCTACTGTGCGCGTTTCGGCATCTCACACCTAACGAATAACCATTATTTTAACCCTGGTGTGGTGTCCCCTGTAACACTCAGTGTGGCTTCCCCTGTAACACTCAGTGTGGCGTCCCATGTGGCAGTCAGTGTGGTGTCCCCTGTAACAGTCAGTGTGGTGTCCCATGTGGCGGTCAGTATGGCGTCCACTGTGGCAGTCAGTGTGGCGTCCCATGTGGCAGCCAGTGTGGTGTCCCCTGTAACAGTCAGTGTGGCGTCCCATGTGGCAGTCAGTGTGGTGTCCCCTGTAACAGTCAGTGTGGTGTCCCATGTGGCGGTCAGTATGGCGTCCACTGTGGCAGTCAGTGTGGCGTCCCATGTGGCAGCCAGTGTGGCGTCCCCTGTAACAGTCAGTGTGGTGTCCCCTGTAACAGTCACTGTTGCGTCCACTGCAGCGTCGTCCCCTGTATTGTGACATCCCCTATGTGACAGACACTGTGGCAACAGTGTTGGCGGTCAATGGGTGCCTCATGTGACAGCCGGCGCGGCGTCCCCTGTGACACTCCGTATGGCGCTTCAGGCAGTATGACCGAGGTGGCTGCGATGTTTGGTTGAAAACGGTCCGCTTGTGCTGCAATGCTTCGATACACGTGTTATGTCTTCGATACATGTGTTATATCTTCAATACCGGTGTGCAGGGACCGCCTGGACACCTTCACCAGGTTGTATTGATGTCACGCGGCTTCTTATTGCTACTTTTCACAACTCACTGGATGAGGATCGTTATGCTCCTTTGCGAGTCTGTACAAGAGGAGTTCCATGGACCACTCTGAAAATCAACAGCTGGTGTGAGAAGTGAACTTTACTCGGTGATAATTTATGAGTTTGTCTTGGACAATGTGAGACCAAAATATCGTCACCATTCGAATGGCGGGGGATAACTTCTGATATTTTTGGTTTTTTAATTAAAGGCAAGATAGACAGAATTATCAGGTGATGTCTGGGTATTTTCCCGTTTCGCACCCTTCCCGTTGCTATAGCACATGTGCCATACAGCACCGGCCGTTGTGAGCAATTCGTTACAATAGCGTATCGAAGATAACCGTAGTGATGTTGGGAGAATGCGATTGTCTCTGGACATTAATTCGAGTATTTTGAACCTGGCGGGAATATTTTGAACCGTGCTATCATGAGCTGATCTTGCTCTAGCGTACCATCCATTTGATTAGATACCTTTATCTCACCAGAGGTAAATGCTGTGGCTCTGCTCCTGTATGCCAACGCTGTGGCATACAGGATGTATGGGTGGGTGCGTGCCCACCCACCTCTCTCGCCAGAGGTGGGTGTGGTGTTCCTGCTTCCCTTGACCCGGGAACGTCTCTCGCCAGAGGTGGGTGTAGTGTTCCTGCTTCTCTTGACCCGGTAACGTCTCTCGCCAGAGGTGGGTGTGGTATTCCTGCTTCTCTTGACCCGAGAACGTCTCTCGCCACAGTAGCTGTGGTATTCCTGCTTCCCTTGACCCGGGAACGTTTCTCCCCAGAGGTGGATGTGGTCGCTCTACTCCAGTGCACCAGCCCCTTGACCCGGCCTGAGGACGTGACTTGTGCCCTCGGGCTGCTCTCCGAAGGCTACGACTCAGTATTCTCGCTGGTACGTCGGCCTCCGAAGCTCTGCTGGCGGATTGATGACTCAGGTGAGTTACTAATCATAAGCCACGCGTTGGCTTGTTATTACAATTTCCCACCAGAAAGGAAACTGTATGCCTTGACTGAAGTAGTGAACCATTACCTCACGCACACGCACACACGGACGCACGTTTAAAAAAATTCCACGTGCTTCTTTGCTTTAAGGCTTGTGTTGACTCACGCTAGTTTGGAGGTATCAGCGCGTTTTAAGACCGAATCAAGGCTTGTCACACCGGTGTGTTTATGTACTGCTCGGGGTGTTTTATCGCCATGTCACTTTTTGCATACCCCGGTCTGTTTTTGAGGACCTCGTGCCGTTTCTGCGGCCGTGGCGTATTTTGAGAGTCCAGGCTGGGTCTCCGGTGTGTTTTTATAGTTCCCAGGATGTTCATTTTGGGGCCGCGAAATATTGTTAAGCCATTTTGCTTTTTGTCACCTCGTGTGTATTGGGGGATTCCGGTATGTTTTGGTGTTCCCGGTGGCTTTTGGGGCACTGCTGGAGTTATTTTGAAACCCGATAGTAATTTTTGACCATCAGTGCAATTTTATTTTGTACCCGTGCAATTTTTGGTTCCCAACATAGTTTTTAGAGGCTCCAGTGCGATTTGTCTGTTCTCAGGCTCGATTTTTTTTGTGGTGCAGGCTCGAGTTTTACTGGTGGCGAAAGGAATTGTCAGAGTCAGGATGCGAGTTGTTTGGGCCCCGGCGCGAGTTTTCTGGCTCCGACGCGATTTTTTTTCCTTAGAAACTCTTCTCATTTTTTGTTGAGCCCGGCTCGCTTTGCCGGGTCCCGGTGCGATTTTTGGGTCACTGCGATTTTTCTGGGGACTGGACCGCTTTTCCGGTATCTCACGTAATTTGGGGATCCTAGTGCGGTATCTGGGGTTCCATGACGATTGTCTAGGCCGGAATTGGTTTTGCAGGTACTGGTTCACCATAGTATTTATTTATTTATTTATTTAACAATACATGTCCTCCACGTGCAGTGGCTGTTACGGACAATGTGTTCCACGGCCCCGGTCCGCCACAGTGTACGATGCGCTCCTGACCTCTGCAGTCGATGCGCCCCTAAACCCCAACAACCAACCAACCGATGGTGTGCTCCGCGATCCTGGTCCGACACAGTGAACAGTGTGTACTCCGCGGCCCCGGTGCGCTACGGTGGACGATGTGCTCCGTGGCCCTGGTCCTCCATAGTGAACAGTGTGTACTCCACGGTCCTGGTCCGTCACAGTGGACGGTGTGTTCTGTGGACCCGGTCCACCACAGTGGACGATGTGCCCCGCGACCCTGGTCCGCCACGGTGGACGATGTGCTCCACGGCCCTGGTCCGACACAGTGGACGATGTGTACTCCACGACCCCGGTCCGCTACGGTGGACGGCGTGGGATTAGCCACAGCTTTGCATCATCTTTCCGAGCAGTTTTCTGTGTTTTTACTGTCACTTTCCCGCATTATGCCGTTCAGCTTACCCTAAATGGGTACCCATGTCACCCATGTATTAACATTTCCAAATTCGTCTCATATACTACAGGAACAGCTGTTCGTCGTAGCCAGAAATACTTTTGGTGCGACTGTCGCACCAAGAGTATGCGACTGCGACACCCACTTGGCCTTATTCATGTCCCTCACGCCTCTATGAAAACTACTTTTATGTCTGCCATTTATTCCTACTGTCCGATATTTTGCACATCTTTATATTTGAGCAGAGACAAATAAGTTCCGGCTACACGAAGCCAGGTCATATCATCGGTTGTCCATCCAGTGTCATGTTGCACTTCTTAGGTGGCTCTGAAGCCAAATTCATAGTTGACTTCACAAGGAACAGCAACATTCGACATAAAGCGGCAGTACGGGCGCAATGTCGCCGAAGCATCTGACGCGCACAAAATACCTACTGCACACGGAAGATGGCGGTGTAAAATGGACCTGACCAGAATACTTGACCTGATCCAACACCATTTACCTTGTCACATATTAGATAGCAAAATGCCTATATCATACTTTTATCATGTTCTACATGAAAAGCTTTGCCTTCATTACGACAGGAAGAAGGAATTTAGTCGGACCACAATTCAGTAACTTTGACCTTAATTACAATTTGGAGATAGCCTAGTTGTTTGACTTGATGAAAGAGTAGTATGCTCTGAGGCTGCTGTTGATACGCTGCAACTACTGCTTAAAGCGGCGGTTTGGATATTTTTGGATATTACCCTCTTTGACCCGTTCCAAGTCAATGTTCAAGGGGAAGTAAAAATCAGACTGGCAAATTAGGGCAAGAAGACAAAGATGCTGGGGTCCAGGCACCACCAAAGGTATAATAAATTTCGCCCCGGACCTTCACCATCAGACTGATATATTGAGGTCATTTTGCAGTTCCGTTTCAGGGGAACTGAAGGATAATCCCCCCTATTGTGGGGGCATTGCCATCATTGGCTATTGTGGGACATTGCCCCAGTAGCAGCCCCTAGATGCGCCAGTGACCTTGTTGACCCTTGAAAACCGCACATGCCCAGTGTCCTTAATTATGTTGGAAACTCCTGCGACTTTGGTTGTAACGTTTTATGCTGATTTTCTTAGCGGACAGACAGGAAAATATGAATTCCTTTCCAGCAAAACATTTGCACACGTCAGCTGAAATAGTGAGTTACTCTATTCAAAGATGAGGGCGCACACCACAAAATTGTGAGGAGGGGGTCATTTTCAAGTTCACTGGCCGATCGACACTGTTTGCTTGATGCTTATTGTCGGGTCTCCTGATGATGGATGACGGAAGATCACGCGATGTTGATGACGTGCTGATGATCATGTACCCACAGGCCACCTTCAGCCGGTAAACTTTGACCCTCGTTCGCGCCCGCGAAGGCAAGACATGCCCGCTGACCTCATCGAGAGCGGCAATTTCTACGTGACGCGTGCTGCCCTCGTGCGACAGACTCACCAACTACAGGCCGGCAGGTAAACGCCAGCTGACAGCACTCGACACACGAATGTACTACGCTTTAGGCATCTTCAAAACATTTTTTTCCGGGCCTGGCCATCGAAGAGTACAAAAATAGCCACCCGTGTTATTTATCCCACCATAAACTATGTCCAGTTCCAAGGCAATACGGGTACAAATATGCAAATGGAAGGTGGCTAGCGTGGTCGTAACGTGCTTTGTGTCGCCTGTACACAGCCTGAAACGAGTCGGCTTCGGTGTGTCGGTCATGACCATCCCTGGAGGGGACGTTCTTTAGGCTCTCCCGTTGGCATAGCTAGCGAGGGAATCAGTAGCCCCCCTACAAACACTGCCCGGTGGCTCCCCGTCTGGCTCGAGAGAGGCTACGCCCTGACTTGCAAAGGTAGTGCAGGAGGTTCGAGTGCACACCTTTTAATTTGTCAGCCAAAGTCGTCTCTTTGAGGACAAATTGTGTCCACACATGTGCACCCAGTTCGTACCTCAAGTGTTCTCAGGCAGTCTCTCAGGTAGTTAGTTTCCTCTCGGAGGAAATGATTCCCTCGGAAATCCCTCCCCCATACACACACAAGCACACTCTTACTGTCGTCCTGCGCTCCTGCAGGCAGCAGGCTCTCCCTTGGTTGTGGTCATGGCTAACAATGCCGAATGGGGCTGAAGGTGCGCCTAAGCACCAACCAGCTGCTGCCTGGGCGATGATAAAACCTAATTCGCTAGGGCAGCCTGAGTGCAACCAAGAAGGGCCCTTGTGGCTCATAGTTGCAGTAATCTTTTATGTCTTTATGTCTTTATGGCAGCACATTTCCACTCCACCCCTCCCAATCCCACACACACAGCCGGCCCCGCTGCCGCTGCGGCCAGTACCTGGATATGTTTCTCCGCAGGCGCTGGTTCGTGGAGGTGCCTCGCTCGACCGCCATCGATGTGGACTCGGTCGCCGACCTGGCGCTGGCCCGAGAGACGGCCAGCAGGACCACCATCGGTGTGGACTGCTAAGTGGACCTTATGCACATTTTACCTGGATGGATTTCAGGTAATCATTGTTGAGATGCATACTGGCTTAGATATCACAGTAGATAAAACCTTGCTTCCATCCACACATTGCTGGTATAGTACAGAAAGCTGGAAGTCTGGCCAGCATCCTGCAAAGTCCTACTTTATGTCATTCTGAATTTATGAAAACGCTATGCATTACTCATGTAAGGCCTCTTTTGGAGTTTTCATCATGTGTTTGGAATACAGATTGCATAGGTGATTTAAGGTGACTAGAATTGGTACAGAGAAGGTGGACATGGAACATAAAGTGGATGGAAGGTCTGTATTGTGGGGGGGGGTCGGGGCACCTCGACTACGGAGGTAATTTTGCGTCTGGATTATGGTGCCAGATTATAGAAACTAGATTTTACTCCGTGAAAGGTAGACTGATTCAAGCGGACATTATCAAATGCTGGAAGATTCTTCATGGCCATTCTGACATTAAGAGCCCTGACTTGTTTGTGGTGGCACCACTGATGAGGACATTGGACACTCCCTGAAATTGGCTCACAGGCGTGCATCAGTGGATTGTGGGACGATATTTTTTAGCCTCAGATGCTGTGCCACCTGGAACTCACTGCCTGATGACGTAGTAGCCTTAACAGACCTGGGTGCATTTAAAGCTGCACTGCACTCAAATATCTGCACATTGTTGAACACATATACTGAATAGATTAACCACGAAAATATACTAATCAAACTTGAAGCATAGCTTTACTTCTCTACATTTAATTTATCTTAACTTGCATCAGAAATATTTTCTCACAACATATTAGCCGATGTAGTGGCTACTCCAAGCCCACAAATTCTATTTAAGGTACACTTTCCAGTTCCAGTGCCTTGCTCTATCTGATAACCATACTTTTGTTTACTCTCGGGGACTGGCATACCTGCAGATATGGGCTCCTTATTTTGGCTTTACGGCACATCGGCCATGCTGATCATACAGCAGATATGGGCTCCCTCAATTGGCCACATAATTCATCTCTGGGTGAGTGATGCTTGAGAATTTTGGAAGCCAACCAGGTGAGAGAACCATGTGAGAAATGCAACTAGAATCAGGACAGAGGTGGACACAGAGCATAGAGGGGATGGAAGGTCTTGATTATAGTGCCAGATTGCAACAACTAGTTTTGTACTAGGTGAAAGGTAAAATTATTCAACCAGACATTATATAGCAGTGTGTGATTTCCATATTTTTTTGCTGGTAGTGGAGCACAACATTTTTAATTGGAGTACGATTTTTTTTAAAAGCTGGATTCCCCCAAATAGCTATGCACTTGCTGACACCTTGTTTTAGTGGGGCTGAAAACCAATGTTAGCATTTTTGTATGCAAACCTCTTGGCAAACTAAGCCATGTCCAAAATTTTGCTGCACTAAAAACATGAGTTGTCCATAACCGGGTAGTATTGGTGTAATGGTATTCAAAATAAATGTTAGCATTTCATGCTTTATAAAGACATGAAGACATAAAGACATAAAAGATTAGTGCAGCTACGAGCCACAAGGGCCCTTCTTGGTTGCACTCTGTACACTGAACCAGTTGCCCACCAAATCTGTCAATCAGCCCTCCCTGTAATACTGAAAAGCAAGCCCTCTATTCTTATAATGATTGTCTATGCTGTTTTTAAAGATGTTCAATGTGCTGCTACTGACGATGTTTTCTGGCAGCTGGTTCCAGTGTTCCACTACCCTGTTGGTGAAGAAAATTTGCCTTAACCTTGTTCTGCCGTGGTTAACTTTAATTTTGAATTTATGACCTCTAATTGCATCATTTCTGTTAAATTCAAAGATTTCCCCAAGGTATCCCCTATCCAGACTATTGACAAAATTGAAGACCTCGATGAGATCTCCTCTCAGCCTTCTATATCTAAGTGAAAACATATTGAATTTCTTCAATGTTTCCTCATATGCCAGGTTGCTTATGCCATTAACCATTTTTGTAGCCCTCTTTTGCACTCTCTCTAAAAGCCAACAATCTTTTTCATAGCTAGGAGACCAAGCTTGGATGCAGTATTCCAAATGTGGCCTGACGTATGCACAGTAAAGCTTCCTGATCACTTCCTCACTTCTGTATGATGCATTCCTATTTATTGCCCCCAGCATTCTCAGTGCCTTCTTCCTGGCTTCCTTGGTCTGTTCTGATGCCCCCAGTTTTGTGTTTAGAATAACACCTAAATCCTTCTCCTGTTGAGTCACTGATAGCACTTGGCCATCCATCACGTATGGAGCCTTCATATGCTGCTTACCTACATGCATGATTTTGCACTTATCAAAATTAAATTTCATTTGCCATTCTTCGGACCACTTCACAAGTTCGTCTAAGTCTTTTTGCAGCGAGATATGCTCATCCTGACCTGTTATTGCCCTAAAGACCTTCAAATCATCCGCAAATTTCAAAACTTTACTGCTTAGGCCATTTTCAATGTTATTTACAAATATAATGAACAGTAATGGCCCTAGTACTGACCCCTGGGGGACTCCACTAAGAACATTTTGCCATGATGACTTTGTACCATTTAGCATCACTCTTTGCTGTCTATCTGAAAGCCACAACTCTATCCATTTTAAGATGCTACCTGCAATACCATGGGACTGAAGCTGTATCATTAACCGTTTATGGGGTACCTTGTCAAAGGCCTTACTAAAGTCAAGATATGCTACATCAACCTGATTTCCCTGATCAAATTGTTCTGTGGCGAAGTTCAAAAAGTCCAAGAGGTTTGTGACACACGATCGTCCTTTTCTAAACCCATGTTGAATATCTTGAATCAATCTGCTACCTTCCAGATAACTAACTATTCTATCCTTGATAATTGATTCGAGTACCTTGCAGACTAGGGATGTGAGACTTATTGACCCATAGTTTTCAACTTTCCCTCTTTCTCCTTTCTTGAAAATAGGAACTACATTTGCCCTTTTCCAATCGGTTGGAATTTCATTATGTGAAACTGATCTACAAAATATTATACTAAGTGGAAATGCCAGTTCCTTTTCAGTTTCCCGCAACACCCTAGCATAAATTTCATCAGGTCCTGCTGCCTTATTTGGCTTTATTTTCCTGATATGATTGTAAACAACATCACTATCAATGAAGTCAACATCATTTGTCAGATCCCATGTCACTGAACTATGGTGTACGGTCGGCAGATTGGTCATATCTTCCAATGTAAACACTGATTTGAACTGCTTGCTCAGCTCCTCAACCATCTCACTATCCTCACCCAATGTAGTCCCGTTTACTTCCAGTGGACCAATTGTGCTAGAAACTTTACTCAGCTTGTAGAAACTAAAGAACTTTTTACTGTCCCCATTACAGTTTCTAGCTAAATCCAGTTCTTTTGCTCGCTTTGCTGCTCTGGTTTTTTGCTTCACCGTGTCTAGCTTTTCGATACGCCTTTAGATTAACGACATTTGAGGCTTCTTTAAAAACTATAAATGCAGTTTTCTTAGCCCCAATTGCTTTTATCACGTCTGGTGTAAGCCATGCCGGCTTTCCTACCCTTCTTTTGCGCCTTTGCTTTTGGGGGACATGTCTAATCTGAGTTTCCTTCAAGTAAGATTTGAACCTTTCCCACATTTCACAGGCATTTAAATTGGAGAATTCTTCTTCCCATCTGATGGCACTTAAAGCCGCTCTCATGCCGTCAAAGTCTGCTCTGTTGAAATTTGGAACCTTTACCAAATTATCCTTGATAATTTCCCCTACATGTGCCTTGAATCTAACTATATTATGGTCAATTTTTCCCAGAGTTTCGCCTACAGTCAAGTCTTGAACCAAGTCACTTAAATCCGAGAAAACAAGGTCCAAGAATGAACCATGCCTGGTGGGCTCCGATACAAACTGGTGTAAGAACAGGTCCTCTTCAAGGCATTTCCTAAACATTTTGCATGATGGGGAGCCAACACCAGCATTTTCATAACCTTTTAGATTAAAGTCACCGAGAATAAGGCACTTCCTCTTAAAGTTTCTACTGATTTCCTCACAAATCACCTTGTCAAGCTCCAGTTGCTGAGAATGTGGCAGGGTTCCTGATCGGTAGAAAGCTCCTATCCTAAGAGTATTGCTGTTGCCTTTTCCCACAGTGACATCAAGCCAAATGGACTCCACAGACACATTTGTATCCCCACCTGCTACTTTTTGAGAACTGAATAAACTATTCATATAGAGCATTACACCACCCCCTTTCATTGCTGGACCCCTATTGCACGAAAACATATTGTATCCCTGGATCTGATAGTCCTGTAAGTTATCTCCAAAATACCCTTCACTGACCCATGCCTCCGTAATGCAAACAAAATATGGTTCCTCCTCAGCAACATAACACTTGAACCCATCAAATTTGGAACGGATACTCTGAGCATTAAACATCATACACTTAACAAATGCTCGATAACCACCTTTGGCTTTTTCATATTGAGGAGTTCTTTTATCACTAGATGAAATATAACTCTGTCCCCTTGAGTTGCTGCTGTCCCTATTTGCAGACTTCGACGTTCTATTGCCTTGGCTGACACTATTGGAATATTCCTGAGTTGGCAATGCAATTTCATCCATCCCCACCCCATTTCCTAGTTTCCCTGAAGGACATGCTCGTATACTTTGCCTAACACATGGAACCCCTTCTCAGAAAAATGCAGGCCATCCTTCTGATAGAGGTCCCACGATGCATAAAACCTGCTCCACTCGTCTACAAATGTAAAACCTAGCTCATGGCAGAGCTTTCCTACCCTGGCGTTAGCTGCCAGTGCCCTAGAGCTCCACTCAGGGGAGGCTCTAGCCCTAGGCAAAATTGCTGTTACAATGACTCTATTGGTACCCTTCAGGGTGGCCAGAAGGGCCCTGTACTCCCGCAGAAGCTCCTCACTCCTAGTATGACCTATGTTATTTACCCATACATGCACTATGACTGTGTTAAACTGGTGATCACTGGTGACCTGTGCCACCGCAGGTACCAGGTCCTTCACCTTGGCACCAGGCCTGGTGATGCACCTCCTGTCCCTCCTAACTTTACAAAATACCCGCTCTAAATTCCGCACACGAAAGTCTCCTATGACCAGCACTGACTCCTTACTACTGCTATCCTTGGGGCAGTCATCCAATGCCTGGAACATATTTGTTGTTACTATGCCTGCCCGCTGGGCCGGTCGGCTAGACTTCCTCCCGCTCCTACCACCTGCCACCTGCCACTCACTGACCCTTTCCTTAGGTTCGCGTCTCCAAATCCTCCACCCCCTGACCTCATGCCACTTCCCCTCCTGTGACCTACCAGAACTACCCCTCCTCTGTTCACTATTAACACTCCCCTCTTGAGAGATCCCAGCCACCTCCACAGTAGGGGAAGCCTCAGCTACCTGGTGGCCTGCGACCACCTGGGCATATGATGTCCCTGCTACGGAGTGACCCCTTGTTGCTTTATCTTGCCTACCCTGTGCAGCAAGGGCAGCCTTGAGCTTGGAAAGCTCTGCCTTAAGGGTCCTAATCTCTTCCTCTAGTGCCTGCATCCTGGTCGAAACCATCCTAAACGCTGCAGCTTATGCCTAGATTTAGATTCAAATTAACTCGCTAAACAATCGAAAAAAACAACTATCATTCACTATAAATCGCTACCTCCTATACTGTCAGTTAATTATCTGAGTACCTCTAATCTAATTATCTTCCACACAAGTAGACAACTATATGAATATCCCTTTTGACATCACTTATGGCTAGACAGAAAAATGAACAGTCACACAGCACTTATGAATACCCCCAACTTACTACTAATTAAACTATCTTAAACTTCAACACCAAACACACTATGCACACCAAAAAATAAATAAAATATGTTAGGATAGTATGAATGGTGTCTAATGTACTTATGAAATCTACACACTTGTAATATCTCCTACTACAGAAATCGAAGCGTCGAGAACACGCCGAAAGCCACGAGGCCTCGACTTGGCGCACACAAAGATGGCGCACACGGCGGCGTCCCTAGGTTAATATAATATATAGTATATTCATGTACGATACAAAGAATATATGTACATATAGCTAACTGCTAAGTCAGCAATATGTTAGCAAACTAAGTCATGAATAGCTGCAATTGTGCCAAGGAATGCATCTAGTGGGAAATGCCCTCAGTAGCCAAAGTATTCCCAAAGTCCAGAAACAAATATTTATGATGAATAGGCATGATGTGATGTGAATACACCAATAGCATTTCTGCTGGCAGAGCTCAAGATTAATCGCACTCAAACTCATCTTGGGCGGACCACACAACCGGGATCATCCTTCAGCAAACACTTCTTCAAAGGACTAGTCCCACAACTAATGAGCCGAGTTCACCCGCGATTCATTGGAATTATTGCTAATTTCCGTTGTCGTCTTTCGACAGATTGGTGGTCAAGATATCAAGTGCTCCCAAAATGCGTTGCATGGCTCCGGCCATCCTTTGCACCATTCCTAGTTTGTGCGCACCATTCGCCGCTCTGCCTCGGACCTCAAAATTGGCCCTGGGGTTAAATTATTAGTGATGGATGAGGTTATAAGCCAACTTCGTGAGAAATGGTAGAGAAAATGATAGCAAAAGTATACTTAATCGACGTCAACTAAGTTTATAAATGCGTACCTGACACTGCACACCTGATAAATATTCACGACACATCCCACGACACTATTGGGATATGGGTTTCGGAATATAAAATGGTTTAATGAAAATTATATTAAAACAATCCGTCTAAAATAGTTATATTCTCACCACGAAGAAGCAGTTATTTTGCATGAAAAAGTTGATAAAATTGATTGAAACCAATTCTTATTAATATTAAGAGTTCCTCGATGTACTTGTTTAGTTCATGTCTGGAATATTTAGTTGTAGCAAGGATCGACTTGGAAGGATCCAGAGCTGCTAAACTGAGAGCAAATTGCCGCTGTAAAACCGCTAATAGTCGGTTTTATTATTGCTGTTAAATAGAGCCAGTCGGACTCGCTTACCCCAGCCCTAGAAGTACAGCTGATCACCAGGCCGGCAAAGAGGAGATGGATCGAAGTAAAATTGGAACAAGTATCACGGACCCTTCACTGTACACTGATGAACCCCAGATGCAGTTGTATTTCAAGGTGCATGATTTATCGTCGCACACATTCCCCTCCCCCCCCCAAAAAAAAAATTGACAGTCATGCATAAGTGCACACATGGCATTGGTTTCTTGGTGCAATCGCCTCGGAGAATTTGCTTTCTCCATGGCCGCGTTTAGGATGTTTGAAGTTTTTTTGCATTGAACGGGCTCATTGTGTCTAAAAGAAAGTTATCTTTAACAAAATGACCTTCGATTGTGCATTCAAAGCACCTTGATGGCCAAACGAGGCTTCAAGTATTTACTCCGGCGATACCAAGTACCCTCAGGTTTTCCAACAAGGGAATTCTGGTACTTCTTGGCGAGCACTCGAGCACAAGTATCTAAAAATAGACATTGAATAGATGTTGATTAATCTAAGCAGTGTAGGATTTCCATATATTTTCTCGGTAGTACACAATTTTTAGTTGTAGTACAAAAGATAGCTTCGCACTTGCCGACAATTAACCTTGTTTTAGTGGGGCTGAAAACCAATGCCTTTACCATGGCAAAGATGGTGAGCACCGCAAGGAATAGAAACCTCGTACCCCTGAAAACCGCCGAGCCAAGGCGCAACACCACTTATGCACTTAACACCCAGCACCAAGGCTATTCCATAGCACCATCCACCGACCCAGCACCATCCTCCGCGCCGGGAAAACGCGTCGTGATTGCTGGAAAATAGAGCTGGGTCGGATTCGCTCACCCAGCGACGATCTACGGCGATCACGGGGCCAGCAAACAGGAGATGGGTCAGCAACAAACAGGAGATTGGAACAGATATTATGGATCCTTCACTGACACCGATGAATGCCAAATGCAGTTACATTTCGAGGCGCATGATTTATTTTCACACACATTTCCTTTTTTTCGAAAGTTATTCATAAGTTCCAAAATGGCATTGGTTTCTTGGTGTCATCGCCTCGGAAAACTTGCTTGCTCCGGATTCACTTTGAGGAAATTTAAAGTTACTTTTTTCATTGAATGGGCTCATTATGTCTTTAAAAAAGTTGTCTCTTTCACAAAATAATCTTCAATTGGGCATTCAAACCACCTTAATGGTCAAACGAGGCCTGAAGTATTTACGCCGGCCACACCAAGTTTCCCCAGATTTGCCAACTATGGGCTTCTGGCACTTCTTGGCGAGCATTCCAGCACAAAAATCCAATGATAAATATTGATTAATATAAATATACAATATATAAGAAGAAATATTTATAAATATTGAATCAATTTTGAATAAATATTGAATAAATATTGAATTAATCATTGACTATATCGACACAAATCGACAAAAAAATATAGCGTACTCTCACATAACGTCATACGCCTCCATTTGTGCAGATGTTTCTAGCGCAACGTACTGCATTTCGAAGTTGTATTGTGGTCGTTCACGGGTCGGCGCTTAGGGACTGCTGAAGCTGATAGTTGTTTTCAGGTATGGACTTCGAGTGGTAGTACTTGACCAAACAATGTTGTTCTTCCTTTTCCTTTCTGGAGTACAAAATATTTCGATTAGTCTAGTCACAATCCTGGGGTACAAAATGTATTGGTATGTGTGACATCAAGAAACGCCAGTTTTTCCAACACTGAATCTAAGTATATCAGATATTAGAATACATATTGATAAATATTGAATCAATATTGAATCAACATTGAATTTATTGATGACCATATTGACACAACTAAAGCGTCTTCGCACATGTCGTGAAGCGCCGCCAGTTGTGCGAAGACGTTTTTAGCGCAACACCGACGAACATGTGCGGTACGGTTTGCATTTCCTTTCGAAGATGTATTGTCACGTTGACTGGTCGGCGTGCAGGGATCGCTGAAACTGCTGGTTGTTTTCAGGTATGGACTTTGAGTGGTAGCACTCGACCAAACTTTACTTTCTGGCGTCATGCACTTTGGTATCTCCATGTGACGATACCACCAGAATATGATCCCTGGATCTATGGCAATAGGTCGCGATGATCTGAAGCCACTGTGATGGTTTCATGATGGTTTCTCGCTGCCGTAGTGTATACATAATGTGGTATAACCGAACATATGCATAATGTGGTATAACCGTCTCTTTTACTTCGTGCCGTTATGTACTTTTCGCGATCCCAATGTGGGAATGCCTTCAGCATATGATCACCTGGATATACCATAAAAAGTCCTGATGATATGGAGTCACTAAATTGGTTTCATGGTGGTTTCCCGCTCCCGTAGCATATACATAATGGGGTATAACCTTCTGTTTTACTTTCTGCCGTTATGCACTTCTTGGTATCCCCACGTGGCAATACCGTCAGAATATGATCCTTGGATCTATTGGAAGAAAACCTGATGACCTGGGTCCACTGCGATGGCTTCATGGTGGTTTGTTGCGGCCTTAGCATATATATATGTAATGTGGTATGAGCTTTCTGCCGTCATGCACATTTTGGTATCCCCATGTGAAAATATAATCAGAATATGACCCTCGGATCTATTAGAAGTTTAGTTTCTACAAGCTGAGTAAAGTTTTTAGCACAATTGGTCCACTGGAAGTAAACGGGACTACAGTGGGTGAGGATAGCGAGATGGTTGAGGAGCTGAGCAAGCAGTTCAAATCAGTGTTTACATTGGAAGATATGACCAATCTGCCGACCGTACACCATAGTTCAGTGACATGGGATCTGACAAATGATGTTGATTTCATTGATAGTGATGTTGTTTACAATCATATCAGGAAAATAAAGCCAAACAAGGCAGCAGGACCTGATGAAATTTATGCTAGGGTGTTGCGGGAAACTGAAAAGGAACTGGCATTTCCACTTAGTATAATATTTTGTAGATCAGTTTCACAAAATGAAATTCCAACCGATTGGAAAAGGGCAAATGTAGTTCCTATTTTCAAGAAAGGAGAAAGAGGGAAAGTTGAAAACTATAGGCCAGTAAGTCTCACATCCCTAGTCTGCAAGGTACTCGAATCAATTATCAAAAGGATAGAATAGTTAGTTATCTGGAAGGTAGCAGATTGATTCAAGATACTCAACATGGGTTTAGAAAAGGACGATCGTGTCTCACAAACCTCTTGGACTTTTTGAACTTCGCCACAGAACAATTTGATCAGGGAAATCAGGTTGATGTAGCATATCTTGACTTTAGTAAGGCCTTTGACAAGGTACCCCATAAAAGGTTAATGATACAGCTTCAGTCCCATGGTATTGCAGGTAGCATCTTAAAACTGATAGAGTTGTGGCTTTCAGATACACAGCAAAGAGTGATGCTAAATGGTACAAAGTCATCATGCCAAAATGTTCTAAGTGGAGTCCCCCAGGGGTCAGTACTGGGGCCACTATTGTTCGTTACATTTGTAATTAACATTGAAAGTGGCCTAAGCAGTAAAGTTTTGAAATTTGCGGATGATTTGAAGGTCTTTAGGGCAATAACAGGTCAAGATGAGCATATCTCGCTGCAAAAAGACTTAGACGAACTTGTGAAGTGGTCCGAAGAATGGCAAATTAAATTTAATTTTGATAAGTGCAAAATCATGCATGTAGTTAAGCAGCATATGAAGGCTCCATACTTGATGGGTGGCCAAGTGCTATCAGTGATTCAACAGGAGAAGGATTTAGGTGTTATTCTAAACACAAAACTGGGGGCATCAGAACAGACCAAGGAAGCCAGGAAGAAGGCACTGAGAATGCTAGGGGCAATAAATAGGAATGTATCATACAGAAGTGAGGAAGTGATCAGGAAGCTTTACTGTGCATACGTTAGGCCACATTTGGAATATTGCATCCAAGCTTGGTCTCCTAGCTATGAAAAAGATTGTTGGCTTTTAGAGAGAGTACAAAAGAGGGCTACAAAAATGGTTAATGGCATAAGCAACCTGGCATATGAGGAAAGATTGAAGAAATTGAATATGTTCTCACTTAGATATAGAAGGCTGAGAGGAGATCTCATCGAGGTCTTTAAATTTGTCCATGGTCTGGAGAGGGAATACCTTGGGGAAATGTTTGAATTGAACAGAAATGATGCAATTAGAGGTCATAAATTCAAAATTAAAGTTCACCACAGCAGAACAAGATTAAGGCAAACTTTCTTCACCAACAGGGTAGTAGAACACTGGAACCAGCTGCCAGAAAACATTGTCAATAGCAGCACATTGAACATCTTTAAAAACAGCATAGACAATCATTATAAGAATAGAGGGCCTGCTTTTCAGTATTACAGGGAGGACTGATTGACAGATTTGGTGGGCAACTGGTTCAGTGTACAGAGTGCAACCAATAAGAGCCCTTGTGGCTCATAGTTGCACTAATCTTTTATGTCTTTATGTCTTTATGTCTAGAAGATGTCCTGTTGATCTGGACCCACTGCGCTTGTTTCATGGTGTTCTCTCGATGCCGTAATATATACATAATGTTGAATAACCGTCTCTTTTACTTGCTGCCGTCATGCACTTTTGGTATCCCCATCTGGAAATACCGTCAGAATATGACCCCTGGATCTATTGGAAGAGGTACTGATGATCTGATGCCACTGGGATGGTTTCATGCCGGTTTCACACTGCCTTAGCATATGCATATTGTGGTATAACCTTCTGCTTAACTTTCTGTCCTCATGTACTTTTTGGTATCCCCTTGTGGAAATACCACCAGAATATTATCCCTGGATCTATTGGAAGAGATCCTGATGATCGGGACTTACTGCTCTGGATTCATAGTGGTTTCTTGCTGCCGTAACATACCTACTGTGATATAACCTGTTTTACTTTATGCCGTCATGCACTTTTTGGTATCTCTATGTGACAATACCTCCAGAATATGATCCCTGGATCTACGGGAAGAGGTCGCGATGATCTGCAGCCATTGCTTTATGGTGGTTTCACGCTGTCCCAATGTAGGAATAATGTGGTATAGCCTTCTGTTGTACTTGCCGCCGTCATGCACTTGTTGTATCCCCATGCGGAAACACCGCCAGAAAATTGTCTCTGTGTGTATTGGAAGACATCTTAATGACCTGAAACCACTGCAATTGTTTCATGGCGTTTTTACGCTGTCAGACCGTGTACATAATGTGATATAACCATCTATCTTACTTTCTCTCGTCATGCACGTTTTGTATCCAATGTGGAAATACCACCGGAATAGGATCCCTGGATCTATGGGAAGAAGGTCCGATAATCTGGAACTACTGCGATTGTTTTATAGTGGTTTCATGCTGTCCTAACATATACATAATGTGGTATAGTTTTCTGATTTACTTGCTGCCGTCATGCACTTTTTGGCATCCAATGTAGAAATACCGCTAGGAAATGGTCCCCGGATTTATTTGAATATGTTCGGATGATCTGAAGCCACCGCAATGGTTTCATGGCAGTTTCACGCTGCCCTTAGTCATAAGTAGTATTGCAAAACCGTCCAGTTTGCCGATGGGCCAGTATCACTGTGACTGTTTCTGACGTCATCAAAACGTTGCATCCATATCGTCTATTTCACCGGTGCGGCATCTCTTGCCTTCATGCGGCATATTCGGTTGCATATCTAGTGTAAACAACGGTGTGGCAGTAAGTAAAAGGATACCCTTCTTTATTACGTCTGTGACACATCAGGTACGGATAATTATACGCGATGTGTTCTATTTGCAGAATGAAGATTATGATCGCGCATTTGGTTACCAACTGAAAAGTAATTATTTGCAAAGGAAGTGAGTGGTCGCATCATCATTTTTACATTAAAATACCCTGTATCACAAAGCAAATTATTAAAAAATTGCAATTTTCGTAGGTCTACATAAATAACATACATACCAAACTGCATTCCTACAATCCACTGATGCATGCCTGCGGGGTAATAGTCGGGTTTACAGTGACACTTCGCCACAGAACAGTTTGATCAGGGAAATCAGGTTGATTTAGCATATCTTGACTTTAGTAAGGCCTTTGACAAGGTACACTATGAACTGTTAATGATACAGCTTCAGGCCCATGGTATTGCAGGTAGCATCTTAAAATGGATAGAGTTGTGGCTTTCAGATAGACAGCAAAGAGTGATGCTAAATAGTACAAAGTCATCAATGGCAAAATGTTCTTAGTGGAGTCCTCCAGGTGTCACTACTGGGGCCACTACTGTTCATTGTATTTGTAAATAACATTGAAAGTGGCCTAAGCAGTAAAGTTTTGAAATTTGTGGATGATTTGAAGGTCTTTAGGGCAATAACAGGTCAGAATGAGCATATCTCGCTGCAAAAAGATTTAGACGAACTTGTGAAGTGGTCTGAAGAATGGCAAATGAAATTTAATTTTGATAAGTGGAAAATCATGCATGTAGGTAAGCAGCATATGAAGGCTCCATACTTGATAGGTGGCAAAGTGCTATCAGTGACTCAACAGGAGAAGGATTTAGGTGTTGTTAATTGTTGCAAGTGCATAGCTATTTTTTTTAATCCAGTCAAAAAATTTGTACTCTAGCTATAATTTTTGTACTCCACTACTCAGAAAAAAAGAAATCCAAACTGTCATGTAGGGTCAATGAGTTGGTCTAGCTGAAGTTAGGTCATCTCCAACAAAGTTCAACATGCCATCATGCTTTAATGGATAGATATTTTAATGAAACTTTCAGAGTTTGCCTTTCTTTGGGGATGCAACAAAATGGACCAGACAAACAAATGGATCATTTTTTCTGTTTTTTATTACTTTTAGATGTGCATATTTGCCCATTATAGTTGAAATCAAAGACTCTGGCTAATGTAAGCATTTTTATTAGTGCAAGTTGAGTTTAATGAACGTTTTTTTGGTCTGCTCTATCTATTAAAAAAGGAAAATTAAAGAAAACTACTTTTTTAATTTAAGTATTTTTTTGTTATTAAAATTAACTCAAAATGAAACAAAGAAATCAAAGAAATTGTTTTTTTTTCAATTTCATTTTTCAGTGGCCAAAAACTGCATGGTCCTGCTATATTTCCTTTTCCCTTTCTCATTCAATTTTTTCTTCAAATCCCTAAAATGAACTCCCCAGAGCCAAAAACATGATTCCATATACCAGAATATCTCCCTCTTGAGTGCCCACTTTGGGCAGTCAGGATCAGTGGCGGGATGCAGCCCAGCACAACCTGCACATCTCCTTTTGAGTGGTGTACAGTCTGATGCAGTGTCGCTTGCTATATACTGGCTGTATCGCTGCTCTATTGACGCACATGGGCATTCGCCATTGCCATAATGCAGACAGCGGCGGCACTGTAGTGGTGCAGACACGTGCCTACCTCTTACAGTTTGTCATGAATATGTGCATGTGATGTCAGCTGCAATGAGCTGGAAGTCAGTACTAATATACTGTGTGTTGGTCATGCCTCCTGTGTAATGTTGTGTACTATGGCTATGGTGTCGAAGAGGGCTGTGGTGCCAAGCAATGTAGCAATACTGGCGAGTGGTAGGTTATCCAGCTCTGGGGCCCCAGTTGATGGTAAGTGTGTGGTGTAGTGTGAATGAGTAGTACCTGCTGTGTGTGTCCAGGGTTTGTGTGTCAGTACTGCGGTATTTCTCTACTACGATATGGTGGTGTGCCTGTTGATGGTAAAGTGTGGCATGTTCAGTACGTGGTGGAGTGTCCATGCAAAAGTGAAAAACAACTGTGTGATGTGTTCAGGGTCGGCATAGGTGGCTACTAGGCAGGCACCCTGTGTTTAGCAGGCGCCAGCGCCGGTGTGAGTGACACAGCAGAATTGCGCCCATCCCACTGGCACGGTGTCCCTCCATAATAAAAACATACCTGTGTATTCGTTGCGCCCGTGGACCGAGCTTTCGCCGTCTGTTCCCCGCCCCGGCGGCAATGGCCCAGTACTCACCACTGCTCAGACGTGATGACTCAGCAGGCTCTCCATTGCTAGGTTTCCTCCAGGGGTAGAGGTTGTGTCTGTCTCTGTTTCCCTCAAGTAATGGAGACAGAGAAGTTGTTGATTTAGTGCAGGTGGTTTTCCTTTCATGTACTGTGACTACCATTGGTTCTTCCTTTTTGTCAATTGATGCAGACCATCTGAATGAGAATATACTGTGAATGAAGGTGTGTGAACATGACTTCTGCTATTTCCCCGCGGATGCCAGCTTGAAGTAGTGCAGTGCAATTATATGCTGGTGTGTAGTGGGTCTTATGCATATCATATGTGCTTAATATGCGTAAAGTGCGGACGATGTGTTTGGGTATTTCGATTGATGTGTTATATTTTGTTACCCCTGTTTTTGGACAGTCAGTTTTAGCCAGTTAATATCAGTGGCAGAAATTGATGCTATCTGGCCTCTGCTAACCATGTGCTAGGTAGCATAAGGGTTGGCAATTTGGCCTTGATGGCATCGCTGTCGACTCTTATGCTCGCCGACGGAAGGGAGTCTGCTGATTGGCATACAATGATTTGAACATGGCCAATGGGATAAAACCGGTATGGCATATTTCTGGCATGAATGAAGGCTAAAATGCAACCGCAGAGTTCAGAGACCATGGTGATCCTGCATCCCTTATTTATGAACAAGGGAAGCAGTACTGGCATAGCATGGAAAAGCAAGTAGCGCAATAACTCAGTTTCGTCAAAGAAAATATATACTCTTAGCTCTGATTAGCAAGTGTTAAGCAGAGCGGCATCAACCCTGAAGTTAGTCGAATATTCTGGTCCGTTAAATCGCTAAATGACCTTGTAGTCGGCGCGACCTTCAGCCCAAATAATCAATGGTCCGTTGAACAGATATTCGCTGAACGAAGCGAGATCTTGCCCCTAGACAGCCGGACCGAATGATCTACATGGGACAGACTACGTATGTGTACGAATTAGTGGCCGCGATCACTGGTTGCACTGGGTGGTGATGTCGCGGCAGGCTGAGCACTGCAGACGATGTATGGCCGACGCAGACGACGAGCCCCTACACCCAAATAACCAACCCAGTGTTGATGACAGGCTTGATTCCAGGTGACAGCACCTCGCATTGCTGACACCCACATCGTCTGATGTGCCAACACAGAACATGGGTCGTGTTTGATTTCACTTGGGAAGAGTTCCAGTGAGCAGCCACCACCAGGTCATCAAGAATAGCACAGGTGAGGACGTGCATCCATGTCTGGTTTCGCATGGAAGAGGCGAAGCGGGCAGGCCGTCGCAAAGCGGCCGCTGGCTGCTGCCTTCTCCGTGTCCGATGATGACGACGACCATGCCGACGACTGTCCTGCGGTGCGGCCGGCGAAGTGGGCGCCGTCGCCGTCGGCCGGCCGGCCGGCGCTGGACGCCGCCGAACAGTCCGCCGCGCTGCGCGAGCAGGGCGCCAGCCTCGCACAGCTCGACCGCTTCTGGGAGGCGCTCACGCTCTGGGACGAGGCCGTCCGGCTGACGCCCGACGAGGCGCCGCTGCACGAGATGCGCGCGCAGGCGCTGCTGGCCGTGCACGAGCTGTGGCCGGCGCTGCGCGCGGCGGCCGCCGCTGCGCGGCTGCGGCCCCGCTGGTGGGAGGCGCACCAGACGCTGGGCCGCGCGCTGCTCGGCCTCGGCGAGCTGGCGCTGGCGCGGCGCGCCTTCTCGGTGGCGGCGCACCTGCGGCCCGACCAGCGCGACCTGCGCGCCGACGACCTGCTGTGGAGCTGCGTGCTGCTGGAGCGCGCCCGCCGGCGCCGCGGTCGGCTGGGCGCCGGCGGCGGCGTCGTGTCGCCGGCCCAGTCGGAGCGCGTGCGCGCCGCGCTCGGCCTCGACTCGGCCGCGGTGGCCGCCGCCGGCCGCCGCCACACCGACTGGCAGCCACTGGCCGAGGACGAGGCCGACCAGGCCGAGGCTGAGGCTGAGGCCGAGGATGAGGCTGAGGCTGAGGCCGAGGCCGAGCGGGCGGCCAGTGCCGACGACAGCAGCCAGTCGGACGTCATGATGGACGTGGACGTGGACGTCGGGATGAGTGTACATTGTGGCAACACCTGCTGACCTGGTCTGCCCGCGCTGTGTCTGTGTACCTGTGATGTTGATCCTGTCGTGAATATGAGCTTGTGACGTTTACCGGGCGCAAAGTGGTATGTCAAACCAGATGAAAGAGCAGTGCATTCAAGAGGCGTCTGTGCACTACCATTTTACAAAGCGAGGCTGTACGCCTCTGTACATACACCTTCTGATGTAGATAAGCAATATATTTAAGTGATAAGACTGACATTTTGCGTGTGAAACAACATTGGTCTATTTTTACCGTCCATGCAAAATGTGCTTTTTATTGTTAGCTTTATGCGAACGTAATTTCACATGGTCCTCGTCTAGCTGTGGGGCATCCGATAGTTTTTACATCCCCCTTGCGGCTCGCGTGCGCCGTTCCCTGCCTGTCCGTCGCGGGCCGATGTCGCCGCCTGTCGGCCGGGCCGTGCGTGGCCGGTGCTGCCGTCTGCCGGCCGGTGGTGGCGCTGGCGCTGCGGGCCGCCCGTCTGGGGAGCCACGCCCCCTGGTGCCGCGGCCGGCCGGTGCTCGTGGTGGGGCGCCGGCCGCGGGTTTGTCCCTTCCCCTGCAGGCGATGGCGGCGTCCGACCCTGGTTCCGGTTCGTCTGGTGCTGCCCCGTCTCCCACTCCCCGCCTACCCTTCCCGGGGCCAACCCCGCCGGGGAACCGTGGGACCGCCGCGTCTGGTTCGTCCGGGCCCCCGTCGCGGCTTAGGCCTCCACCACTGAGAATCCAAGGGGTATGAACTGGGATAATGGGTAGCAGTGCGCTAATTTATTCGCTGTTCGTCCGGTAATTATACATGATACAACTGTTAGCGCCCAGTACAAATAGTGTTGTATTTCATGCTTGGTCTGTTGTGCAGGCAGGGTTTTATTAAGGGGGTCGGACAAAAATATTTCTATCGAATGCAGAATTATTTTGGTTTAGCGTGATGGAAATCCCAAATTTCTTGTTTTTTTTGTGGGGGTGATGATTGCCCTGCTGCTTGGTAACTGAAGGGCGGGACGTCATAAGAAGGTGCCTGATGGCACTGATATACGTGCTGTGTGGCTTGTGGTACGAAGCTCACCATCGAGTGAGCTCAATGGGGGCCTGAGGAGCTTACACCACGCTTAAGCTCCCACGTCCGTGGAGTCTCCACCTATCAAGCGTTAGTTTAAGTTTATTTACGCGCTGTTCTCCATCATGTTGCGACAAGAAGCCGACCACCGCTTGCTCGACTCCCGAGCCACGTAAAAAAATTATGGAAACGAGTGGGCAGATGCTGCGGCAAAACGAGCAGCAAGTGTCCCGCGCACCAGGTCATTACCACCCCCTGCTGCAGACCATTATCGAGAGATCTCTATTTTCCTCCTCGACAAGTGCCAGGCAATGTTCCTACATTGCTTGCCATACAGTTAGTTATGGGGGCTTTAGGGCGCTTCGACTACATTGGTCATGTGGTGCCCATAACAATACAACGTTTTACACGTCGATATATCCCGCATGGCAGCTAGCTAAGCTTGCGGAATATTGGTCAATATAAGGAATGCTTCGACGAGGCATAACCTTTTCGTGGTCGGGGGGGGGGATTGCATGCATGTAGGATCTGGCGGCCAGACCACCAGGCAGCCGGGGAGAGGTCAGACTAAGAGTGCCTCACTCGTCCTTCCATCCATACGATCCCATTCCAATGCCCATCTGATCCCAACATGCATGTCCTTCACCTGGCCCTGCAACACCAACTATCCCTGCTATGAGCAGGCAGGGCAACTTCCCCGGTCCTGCCCACCAGCTCGGTTCTATCGGGGTAGCCGCGCCCCCTAGGCCCGTCCCCCGAGGTCGACGGAGTCCTGGAGGTTGAGGTCTCCTGTCGCACGGTGCTAGTTGTGACGGGGGTCCAACACACCTCTTTAGTCCTGATATCCCGGAGGGGCGGGCGGGCCCGCGGGGCCTCACGCAGGTCAAGTGGCTGGTCGCCTCGGGCCGGGGGCCAGGGGCCAGGGAATCTTCCTCGTGCCCGCCGGCCCGGCCGGCCGGGGTCAAGGGGTGGGCGGTGCTGGATCCCGGTCGGGGTGGTGAGTCTCTCCCAGCCGGGCGAAGGCGCCGCCTTCCCCGTATAGCTCCTCAGGCGCCTGGCGACCTCCAGTTCGCGGGGCCCAGGCGTCCCCTCAGTAGGGACCTATGCGGTGGGGCGTCCGAGGAGCTGAAACCAATGTACGCTGCATGACATCAACCAACACAAAAAACTCCTGGTCCCTCTTGTAGGGGCCAGATCACTGATCCAATACCTGCAGAGGCATACCGCCCTGCAGGTCTATCTCTCCGTCGCGTTGCGACTACCACTGCTTCCCGTAGCGGGAATGTAGCTCGAAGTTCGGAACCTTTGTTGACATCGCCACGAAAACCAATTCTGAAGTCGATTGACCCTAGAAGAAGTTTGGCTGCTCCTCTGCCGTTTGAGCGGAAGCGTAGATGTGACAAATTTGGAGACGTTGCCAGATCCGAAAAGCTAAGATGGAGGAATAGAGGTGGAATTTCGGAGCATTGATGACGCCAAGAAAACCCTAGAGGCAGCATAATTTATTTACTATGCGAGAGATCAGGGAAGGATGAAGGATGCCACTATACCTATTTCAGTCCAGCCGCATAAGACAAATGAACACACAAGGGTGTGATAAACTGTTTTGATTTGGGGGACGTATCGGACTCTGACATTGTCGACGGCCTGGCGGAATTCGGTGTCATTGAAGCGCGTAGGATCAAGGTGAAGCGAGGAAATGAACCACAGGCGGCGAACAGCATGGTCCTGACTTTCAATTCTGCAGACCTCCCCGCGGCAACACACGTAGGTTATGTCAAGGTGGACGTCCGCGTTTTTATTGCAAACCCCATGCGGTGTTTCCGCTGTCAAAGATACGGCCATACTTCCCAGAACTGCCGTGGTCGTCCGTCCTGCGGTAGGTCCAAAGGTCATGCGCCATGTAGCAAAGGTCGCGACCGCACGGTGCGGCAGGCCAAACAGCGGTGGGTCTCCCTCAGAGTGCAGCCTTCCACAGCCGGAGGGCGCCGCGCAGAGCGTGAGGTGACCGACCGTCAGTCCTACAGCCCGCAGACGCCAGACGGCCAGACCGCGCTGGGCGTGGACGGCGCGTCACGTCACAGCGCCATCGGCAGCCGTTCGTCAAAGACGCCGGCTGGACTGGCTGGCGTTTAGTTCGCGGCACAGCTGTGGCGTCCGAGGTCACGCCCGGCCACGCCTCGGGGCATCCTGCCGTTGCTCAGCGGTCAAGGACTGACGAGGTCAAAGCCCGCCTCCACGTGAGCGGGAGTGTGCGGAGACTGTAGCACCAGGGGCCCGCTGAACGCAACACTTTCAGCAGCTGCGGGCGGCCATGAGAGCAACGGTATCCGCCAGGTGCTTCGGCATGCTTCTCATGGTGTCGGTTGGCTCCGGCGTGTTCGTGCTGCATCCCTTTTGGACTGTGTCGGCCAGTCGGCCGCTGGTGTCGGCGGTGGTGACGCGCCGGCCGGTGGTGCCGGTGGTGCCGTCACCACCGGCACCAGATCACGGTCGGTCGCCGCCCGGCCGGCTGGCGGTGCTGGCGCACCTGCAGTCCGTGGCAGTGCTGACGACGGCCGGCCGCCGCCGCCGCGCGACACCGCCGTCGCCGTGGGGCTCGGGATGGTTCGGCAGCCGCGGCCGGCGGCGAGCGGCCGCGGCCTCAGGCCGTGCCCTGCTCCCTCTGTTGGGAGGTCGCGCCAAGGCGCCGCCAGCGGCGCGCCGTGGGCCCGAGACGTCGCCTGCCTTCCACCGCAGCCAGGTGGAACGAGTGGAGGTGACGTCTCGGTCAGTCGGCATCCACCGCCACGGCCGCGGTCACGGTCATCAGCATCCCGGGTCTCCGAGCCGCACACCGAAAGACGTAACTATACAGCATGTTCACCTGAGAGCTTTGGTGCATGCGAGGTGTGTCACTGATGAAATAACCCTAGACACGGGGAGTTACGACATCTGGTTAGAGCCGTTGATCATGTTAGTCGTATCATTACGCCACAGCCAAGTCAAGGCTGGAAGTTTATTCACGATTAATTGTGTGTTCTAAGTGTGATTACAATTGATTATAGCGCATAGGCACTAAGTTTGAATGCTGTTCACCTAGGCTTGCGTTGAACAACGTCTAGTGGGTAACACCTGGATCCTTTTTGTTACATAACACCTCGATCCGCGGGTCGTGTATGGCAGAATTTGGGTATAAATGGCAGCACTTTCGATTTGAACAAAACAGTTGCAAGCGTGGAAGGCGTCAACAGAATGTAGGTAGAAAAGACGACACCGGTTTCTTCATAGCAGTTCTTGGAGTAGGCTGAGGTGATGGGCCGAAGGGATGCCGTCCTACAATGTCGCCTCCTACCCGACAAGAAAGCACCAAGTACTTGAAGAAATACAAAGGGCAATGCACAGGTAATGCTGAAAGTAGTCGCCCCAAAAGGAGGCATATGACTAGCCATGGATCCGTCTGAAAAGACGGAGGTTCGGGCCTGAAATCATAAATATTGGTGGCTGATTCATAACAGCATTGTGAACATTCATGATCCAATATACTTGCATTTTGCTTTGGTTTCTTCTGCAAATCTATTGAACTAACTGCGAGCTTGTTGGGTGGGCTGGAGAGGAATTCATGGTCGGGCGTTCGATGCTCATGCACTCTATTGTTCCACATATACACATATATACTCCCATGGCTTCACACAACATATTGACAACATATGTACGTGGGATGCACATACGCACGTGCATACGTCCTCATGCACGAGCACACCGGCTATGTCAGCCTGGCCTACATGTGGGAACACGTACAATCACATGCACATTCATATGTACATGCGAAACATTACTGCATCTATTTAGCAATGCGCACGTCGATATTGTACATGCATAGGTATACATGTATGCATATATGTGTATATATATGTATATATATCTATATAATGATGTATATAGATGTAGATATATATATATATATATATATATATATATATATATATATATATATATATATATATATATATATATATATATATATATATATATATATATATATATATATATATATATATATATATATATATATATATAGGTGTGCATATAGGTAGACTGGTAGGTTTTAATACCTTCCATAAGAAGTTAGTTTTATGCACAGGTATAGCAATAATAATGTCCCGCATGCCGTTGATGGGAGCCCATAATTTCTAATTGAATCTATGTGCTAAGTAACCACCGAATGTGGGATACAGTCTGGGTGAAGAGTAGTGTGATGCTTCATATCCAACAATGGTGTCTATTCACGGTGGTATTACAAAAGCATGACCTAGACATAGACCTAGACAAAAGCATCACCTAAACATATTACAAAAGCATGACCTTACGCACAACACAGTGGAGCGGGGCGACGCGAACAAGGCCGCATGCTATGAGCGGCGAGAGCTAGATATTCATTTGGGATCTTTTCTTCGATGTTGCTAAATGAAGAGACACGTGAAGCTAGATGCCTTTGTAAAAAAGACAAAGTGTGCAACGTGGTGGAATGCTGATCAGCTTTCTCTCCACAGACGATACTACTCGCTTTCCCCAGGGTTAAATGGACAGTTGTTCCCCTCCCTGAGAGGCTGTGGGGTCTCCAAAAACCTTACCATGGTTCGGAAAAATACGCCCGACTCCCCAAAAATCCCGCTGGAGCCTTAGAAATTCGCGCCCAAGAACATGAAAATCGCATTGAGGACCCTAATAATTCATGTATGGACCAATGTGCATGACGTCGGGAAAACAAAATCGCAATGAAGCCCCCGAAGATCACATTGGGGGTCCAATGGTCGTTCAGTGACCTGCAAGAGTGGCGCTGGGGTGTCCAGAATGTCGAACCGGTATCCCAAGGAAGTCGCGCAGGAGCCCCTGGGAATAACGCTAGGGGCTTCAAAAGGTCGGGCCTGTGCCACCGAAATAGCATCCAAAACACGAAAAGCATGGATGGGTCCCAGAAAATCTCGTGGGCCCGAAAATCCGTGCCGGGGCCACTGGGAGTAATGCTGTGGGCCCCAAAAGGTCGCCCTGGAGACCATTAAAACCACGCTGGGAAGCCAACAAGATGGTCCGCGCCCCTGCAAGTCACGCTGTTCGCACGCGGATGGTATTAAAATTGGTCGCGAATGATCAACCCTGGTCGATGCGCCCTAAAGCCCAAACAACTAACTAACTAACGATTGTATTAAAATTCCGGATTGTCCGGATTGTATTTAAAACGCACTAAAGGTCGCTTGCAATATTACCGACACTTTTGGAATCATCATTGTTGGAAATGGACCGTCTTCTTTTGTCATTAGCCCATATCTCTCGTGAACGGTTCTAGCGAATCGCACCCGGCGGAAGGCGTCTTCACGAGCATTGAAGAATACGAAAGATCAAATGTTGCGTATATATATATATATATGTACATATTGAGATTCAAGGTGTCCTAAAGTTGGTTTCTCAAAGTGGGGATGGAACCCACCAAAACAAAACCCCACGGACCCCACGGACCCCACCAGTGGTGACGCCAAAGCGCCAACTCCTTCCGATGATCACTATAGTGGTTGTCTTCCTTGGTGCCTACTTCTTAGTTCGGCACGATCATTTATTTCCACGCTAGAGTTGTCCGTAAGTTCAACGCATTAGAGCGCTGCTGCACGCACGCGCGGCGACGGCAGTTAGATGCACAGCGGCGATGGCGGGTAGTAGCTTGTGGTAGGTACATGCAGGTACCAGAATATTCACTTGCAGACTACAGGCACGCAATTGAACGAATTGCCAGTTGCTAATTCGTTCACTTAACCCGCGCTGGTGACTTCGAAGTTGACTTCGAACAACATTTTTTTCGGTTCGTGTGTTGCCTGGCAACCACACGAAACACGCGACTCAGACGGCCACAACCTGCAACAAAACACTTGGTGAACCATCCGATGGCACATTCGGGGAACAACCGTACTCTGTTGGGTGTACAAAAGGAAACGCGCATCAGTTGGTACTGCACTGGCTGCATCGTGTCAAGGCTTCCTGCCGTAGAGCCCATTCGGTCTTCCCTCTGTGACAGAAGGAATTGACGGTCTTCCTCGAGATCATCCTTTCAAGGATGTTAGCACTGGATGTGTCGAACAGGTCTTGGAGATTATCCTTTCAAAGCATTCGTTTTATGACAACCCGTCCATTTGCTGACTTTTTTTATAATAAACTGACGATAATCTTGGTACAGTTATGTATGGAGTAGCAGATGCTAGCTTCCCTCTTCTTTAGCAGGCTGCTTTAACGCAAATCTCATTGAGCTTGTGGCTCATTTAGGTCGATGTTGGTGGATAAGGAACAGAAGAACTTCTTAAAATGTCATTCTGGGGCGGCTTGTCGACCATCCAAAGCGTTGAAGTACTGCGAGTGCCGAACCTTTCGTTCAACATCCAGAAAGAATACGGGGATAAAAATATACAACATAATGTTACCTCTGAATGTTGTTGATAGAGCTGCATATTTACACACCACCTGGGCACACGATGCAGTGAGCGAACGATTCCGACATGGTGTCCAACAGCATGGCTGGACACAACGAAATACCTCACTGAAGCTCACGGCACCTGCAACTAACACCGTTGGCAAGACACCGTTGCTGACCAATTCGCGAACGTGCATCGTCATTTCGCATTCTTTTCTGAAAAACTCCACCGGTCCGCACACCCGTTTCCGGACCGGACATGGCTGCCCGCAGGTGGTGCGAGTGAACGTGACCTCGCTTCACGGCCCGGTTGGAGGCGGCTGCGCGTGCTCCCGGCCGGAGCTGTGCCCGCGGGCGGGCCGGGTCACACCCAGCTGCGGCCCCGGCCGTGTGTGCTGCCCCGCAACAGGGCCTGACGGGCCGCCGCCGAGCTGCGGTCGCCTGCTCAGGTCTGCCCGCCGCGGCCCGGTGAGAGACGCTCTGAGGAGAGAGAGAGAGAGAGAGAGAGAGAGAGAGAGAGAGAGAGAGAGAGAGAGAGAGAGAGAGAGAGAGAGAGAGAGAGAGAGAGAGAGAGAGAGAGAGAGAGAGAGAGAGAGAGAGAGAGAGAGAGAGAGAGAGAGAGAGAGAGAGAGAGAGAGAGAGAGAGAGAGAGAGAGAGAGAGAGAGAGAGAGAGAGAGAGAGAGAGAGAGAGAGAGAGAGAGAGAGAGAGAGAGAGAGAGAGAGAGAGAGAGAGAGAGAGAGAGAGAGAGAGAGAGAGAGAGAGAGAGAGAGAGAGAGAGAGAGAGAGAGACAGAGAGAGGGAGAGAGAGAGAGAGAGAGAGAGAGAGAGAGAGAGAGAGAGAGAGAGAGAGAGAGAGAGAGAGAGAGAGAGAGAGAGAGAGAGAGAGAGAGAGAGAGAGAGAGAGAGAGAGAGAGAGAGAGAGAGAGAGAGAGAGAGAGAGAGAGAGAGAGAGAGAGAGAGAGAGAGAGAGAGAGAGAGAGAGAGAGGAGAGAGGTAGAAATAGAGTGAGGGAGGGAGGGAGGGAGGGACGGAGAGAGAGAGGGAGGGGAGAGAGGGAGAGGTAGAAAGAGAGGGAGGGAGACAGAGAGAGAGAGAGATGGTGAGGGAGAGAGAGAGAGAGAGGGCGGGAGAGAGAGAGACGCAGATGCAGACGCAGACCACTTCAGGCAACTGCACACATGCTTAGTACCTCAGGTCTCAAATTTCATTATCCAGGCAAAACGCCTCAATTTTCCGGCCAGCAACTGGGCTGGGGCTCTCTTTAGGAATTGCGGCTGTTTCCGGGATGTGTGCGTGTGCGTGTGCGTTTGCGTGCCTGTGTGTGTATGTATGTATTCATGTATGTATGTATGTATGTATATATATATATGTGTGTGTATGTGTGTGTGTGTGTGCGTGTGTGTGTGTGTGTGTGTGCGTGTGCGTGTGCGTTTGCGTGCCTGTGTGTGTATGTATGTATTCATGTATGTATGTATGTATGTATATATATATATATGTGTGTGTGTGTGTGTGTGTGTGTGTATGTGTGAGTGTGTGCGTGTGTACGTGCGTGAGTGTGTGTGTTCACAATTGGACTACGACTGTTTGTCTCCAGGATCAGCGCGTGGTAACAGCGCGGTGGATCGTCGCACTGCTGCTACGGCTGCCCACCGCACAAGAGTTCCTGTGTGGCGGGGCACTCATCCACTCCCGCGTGGTGGTAACATTGGCCAGCTGTGTGGCCCAGTGAGTGGCAGGGCTGCCCACCGTCCGTCCCGCGTGGTGGTAACATTGGGCAGCTGTGTTGTGGTCCAGTGAGTGACAGGGCTGGTAGATGGCAGCACACGAGTCTTTTATTCTCGGGCTGCAAATATTCTTCATCCGTAAGTGGGATTTTCTATATTTTTGGACATGTACAAACAAAATCCCCCCATGTTACTCTGAGCTCCGACCCCCAATAACTTCAGGTTTGAACACGAGAAACCTGCAACTGAGTAGACCCGCCGTTTTTCTCACTAGCTTATCATTCTTGATGGAAATGCTTGTGTTCCTTAAAGCTTCGCCCTACCGATTTCCTAGTCTCTGGTTTGGCCAACGGAATTATTAGTTCCGAGAGTAACGTGGATCTTGGGTGTCGAATTTACATGTAAAATTATGCGAACATACATTTTAATGAAGAATTGCTTGTCATATTACGTGTGTCTTCTTACCCGTGATGATGTCGATTGTTTTTTTACTACACCTTGTAATTGAACCATGGGATATCCCATCTATATAAACAAGTTTCACATTTTCCATGTTCATGTTTGCCAACCGTTGCTATTTATCCGAGGATGCGTACCACGTGCGTGCGATGCACCACGTGTCGCTTTCTCGCGATGTGCGCAGCGCGACACCAAGGATGGCAGCGTCATATTACTTGGACTAGTGCAACTTTTACAAATCTTTCTTTTTGGCGCAAATATGTCAATTGATGCCAATGTGTTGCGTGGTGACGCCATTTTTGGGCATGTTTGGTGAGTGATTTAGTGAAATGGTTCCAAGTCTGTTGTGGTAATTGTATGGCGATGTTTTACTTCAGTTAACTCACGTAGAACCATGCACAGACAATTTGGCGAAGTCTAAAATATTAAAGAATATGTATGTGCTTAGATGTTCTTAAATATCAATGTCGAACCTCAATGTGACCTCAGATGACTTCAAGGTGATACCAAATCACTCTCGTTGATTGGCCGTGGTCGTACTTGGTAAAAAAGCACACGTTCTGGGATATTAACCTACATTTGTCGATCGCCTCTTTCTGCTGCGTATTGCTGTCACTTCTGCTGGGACCGTGTCCAACCCGACCACTTCTGCTGTGAAATTGTACAACCCGACCACTTCTGCTGGGATCGTGTGCAACCTGACTACTTCTGCTGAGACCGCGTCCAACCCGACCACTTTTGTTAAGACCGTGTCCGACCTGACCACTTCTGCTGAGACCGTGTCCGACCTGACCACTTCTGCTGGGACCGCGTCCAACCCGACCACTTTTGTGAAGACCGTGTCCAACGTGACCACTTCTGCTGAGACCGTGTCCAACCTGACCACTTCTGGTATCGGTGCCCAGTCTAGGGAAGGTGGCGGACGCCTTGGTCGTCCGAGTCAACAGCGATGCCAAGTTGTCTTCCAGCCAGCGCCCGCGCTTCCGAGAGTTTCAGGTGGGTATTGGAGGAGGTCATACATGCCTCACAAATACTCGACACAGTCTCTGACGGCCCTATCATGTGTTGCACTGCAACCGAATTAGTGACACTACACCGAACACAGCCGGCAGCATCAATGGGAAACACAGGGAAATATGGGAACACAGCATCAGCATCTTCATTACGCGGCCTTTGTCACGGCTGTCTTATGTCCACCCTTGCACCTCGCGTTGTTTCGTCGTGTGAACGGCGGGTGGCAGTTGCGGGCTGACGTTGGCATGCGCGACAGTGGCGACACCTATCCGCGGCCGAAGTGGGCGCGACAGTGGTGACACCTATACGAAGTGGGCGCGACAGTTGTGACACCTATACACGGCTGAAGTGGGCGCGACAGTGGTGACACCTATACGAAGTGGGCGCGACAGTTGTGACACCTATACACGGCTGAAGTGGGCGCGACAGTGGTGACACCTATACGAAGTGGGCGCGACAGTTGTGACACCTATACACGGCTGAAGTGGGCGCGAAAGTGGTGACACCTATACACGGCTGAAGTGGGCGCGACAGTGGTGACACTTATACACGGCCGAAGTGGGCGCGACAGTGGCGACACCTATGCGCGGCCGAAGTGGGCGCGACAGTGGCGACACCTATCCACGACCGAAGTGTGACCGGCGGGCTAGTTAGTCCTTAGGGCTTTAGGGCGCATCAACTGCAGTGGTTATACAACGCCCATCGGCCGGTGGGCGCACGTTGTGGCCCCATGGGGTGAGAACGCCACCCGCAGGAAGCCGGCACTCAAGTACTGCAACACGAGCAATTACAAACAATCTAAACAATGAATGTTCGTACGTTGAAGTACTGTGATAATAACGATCAATCAAAATATATGGAACGTGTCCAGTTCTCGGTGACGGACATCGAATCTACAGTGACGAAGCAAAATGAATGGTGCGAGTCCGAAGTGCAACAAACGTGCAAACCAGGACCGGCTATGGGGGCACCGTCGATCATATCAATGTTTTGTTTTGATGTATGCATAGTACTAGGCTGACCCGGGCCTCGCTTGTTTGTATTCTGGCCCATGCCGTTCGCGAGACACACCCACCATCTATGTTTCGTAGTTGGGATCTGTCCAACTGAGCACCTGCTGAGCCAGGCAATAGCCACCAAACTGCTCCTATAAGCGGCATGTAGATTCGGTTCGATGGTGAAGCATGTTAAATATCTGTAGAGTGGTAAGAGTTCGAGTCAAACGATCATCGTCTGGGACATTGCGCCAACAGCAGATCAGTGGGACAATTCGACTTCGAAACAGTTTGAGCACCCCTTCTATTGGCTAGTTCTAACCTTTATTCGATTTGGCTTCATCGTCTGCCCTCGTCTCCCACGCAGGTGAATAAAATCATCGTCCACCCCAAGTACAAATGGCTGCAGGGCCGGCGAAACATGGCATTGTTGTTCCTCAACTCGACCGAGTCACTGATGCCTGGCTCTGCGGGCGTCTGCGTCAGACCTCTGGCCATCAGCCCATCCACGTGTCTGGTGGCCAGCTACACCCTGCTCTCAACCGGTGAGTCGCCACTGACCACACCCCACCGTCAGGTAACCACACCCCACCGTCCAGGTAACCACACCCACCGTCCAGGTGACCACACCCCACCGTCCAGGTAACCACACCCACCGTCCAGGTGACCACACCCCACCGTCAGGTAACCACACCCCACCGTCCAGGTAACCTCACCCCACCGTCCAGGTAACCACACCCACCGTCCAGGTAACCACAGCCACCGTCCAGGTAACCACACCCCACCGTCCAGGTAACCACAGCCACCGTCCAGGTGACCACAGCCACCGTCCAGGTAACCACACCCCACCGTCCAGATAACCACACCCACCGTCCTGGTGACCACACCCACCGTCCAGGTAACCACACCCACCGTCCAGGTGACCACAACCCACCGTCAGGTAACCACACCCTACCGTCCAGGTAACCTCACCCCACCGTCCAGATAACCACACCCACCGTCCAGGTAACCACACCCACCGTCCAGGTAACCACAGCCACCGTCCAGGTAGCCACAGCCACCGTCCAGGTAACCACACCCCACCGTCCAGATAACCACACCCACCGTCCAGGTGACCACACCCACCGACAGGTAACCACACCCCACCGTCCAGGTGACCACAGCCACCGTCAGGTAACCACAGCCACCGTCTAGGTGACCACACCCCACCGTCCAGAGTTTTGGTGGCCACGACACGACACGTGTCTCCACACTGAACATCAACACACGTGTCTCCACACTGAACTTCAACACATGTGTCTCCACACTGAGCATCAACACATGTGTCTCCACACTGGACATCAACACACGTGTCTCCACACTGAACATCAACACACGTGTCTCCACACTGAGCATCAACACACGTGTCTCCACACTGAACATCAACACACGTGTCTCCACACTGAACATCAGCACACGTGTCTCCACACTGAGCATCAACACACGTGTCTCCACACTGAACATCAACACACGTGTCTCCACACTGAACATCAACACACGTGTCTCCACACTGAACATCAACACACGTGTCTCCACACTGAACATCAACACACGTGTCTCCACACTGAACATCAACACACGTGTCCACACTGAACATCAACACACGTGTCTCCACACTGAACATCAACACACGTGTCTCCACACTGAACATCAACACACGTGTCTCCACACTGAACATCAACACACGTGTCTCCACACTGAACATCAACACACGTGTCTCCACACTGAACATCAACACACGTGTCTCCACACTGAACATCAACACACGTGTCTCCACACTGAACATCAACACACGTGTCTCCACACTGAACATCAACACACGTGTCTCCACACTGAACATCAACACACGTGTCTCCACACTGAACATCAACACACGTGTCTCCACACTGAACATCAACACACGTGTCTCCACACTGAACATCAACACACGTGTCTCCACACTGAACATCAACACACGTGTCTCCACACTGAACATCAACACACGTGTCTCCACACTGAACATCAACACACGTGTCTCCACACTGAACATCAACACACGTGTCTCCACACTGAACATCAACACACGTGTCTCCACACTGAACACATCAACACACGTGTCTCCACACTGAACATCAACACACGTGTCTCCACACTGAACATCAACACACGTGTCTCCACAACTGAGCATCAATACACACAACAGTGCACACATCAACACACGTGTCTCCACACTGAACATCAACACACGTGTCTCCACACTGAACATCAACACACGTGTCTCCACACTGAACATCAACACACGTGTCTCCACACTGAACATCAACACACGTGTCTCCACACTGAACATCAACACACGTGTCTCCACACTGAACATCAACACACGTGTCTCCACACTGAACATCAACACACGTGTCTCCACACTGAACATCAACACACGTGTCTCGACACTGAACATCAACACACGTGTCTCCACACTGAACATCAACACACGTGTCTCCACACTGAACATCAACACACGTGTCTCCACACTGAACATCAACACACGTGTCTCCACACTGAACATCAACACACGTGTCTCCACACTGAACATCAACACACGTGTCTCCACACTGAACATCAACACACGTGTCTCCACACTGAACATCAACACACGTGTCTCCACACTGAACATCAACACACGTGTCTCCACACTGAACATCAACACACGTGTCTCCACACTGAACATCAACACACGTGTCTCCACACTGAACATCAACACACGTGTCTCCACACTGAACATCAACACACGTGTCTCCACACTGAACATCAACACACGTGTCTCCACACTGAACATCAACCCACGTGTCTCCACACTGAACATCAACACACGTGTCTCCACACTGAACATCAACACACGTGTCTCCACACTGAACATCAACACACGTGTCTCCACACTGAACATCAACACACGTGTCTCCACACCGAACATCAACCCACGTGTCACCACACTGAACATCAACACACTGTCCACACCGAACATCAACACACGTGTCTCCACACCGAACATCAACACACGTGTCTCCACACCGAACATCAACACACGTGTCTCCACACTGAACATCAACACACGTGTCTCCACACCGAACATCAACCCACGTGTCTCCACACCGAACATCAACCCACGTGTCTCCACAC